>JAQJVL010000057.1:496135-774174 GCA_035578905.1 Stictocephala bisonia | reverse complement strand
TTATTGTCATATTTTGAACGACAACCGTGAAAAAGTTACTAAATTCATCTGCTATGGCATAAGGTTTTGTGATTAGTTCACCATCTTTATTTAAGTGTATGTTTTCTGATTTATTTTGATTTTTGAAATAATTTATGCAATTCCATGCAGTTTCATAAAAGTAATGGGATTCTATAAGATTTTTGGATATGTTATTGGCTTTAGCAGCTCTAATAACATTTCTGTATACTTCTTTGTAGTTATTAAAATATTGCTTAAAATTTGTGTTTTCTGAAGCCTTTATTTCAGATAAAAAATTGAGTTTCTCTCTTGAAGTAAGAATTTCTTTTGTAATCCAGGATATGCTAGATTTATGTTTATGTTTGTATTTGACTTCTTTTATTGGACAAGAAGTGTCTATATGGAAGTGTAAAACAATTTCAAATTGTGAGAATTGTTCTTCAAACGAATCGAAGCTTAAGAAAGACCAATTTTCTTTAGAGAGGGAGTAGTTAAGATGGGCGATATTGCACGGATTGGTAATTCTAATCTTTTGGGGGAAGGAAGCTTTTGAGGGTAGCAAGGTTTCGAGAGTAACTGCTGAGCATAATGGTCTCCGATGGCAGCGGTGACCACAGAACCTATAACGTCTGGTATGTTAGTTATATAATGTTATCAATATAACTGTTATGTTGCTGTCACACGTGTAGGAGAGTTAATGAGCGATTTAAGGCCAAAAGACTTCAAGCTATCCCTGAACCGCTTCGATAGATTGGAGGACAAATCGAGGACAACAATATTAAAATCTCCTAAGAGAATAAACTTCATGTGCCTCGAATCAAGTCCAGCCAGAAGTGACTCAAATTCCGAAAAAAAATTTTGTTTTCAACACCACTAGGGGATTTGTATATGCCAATTATAACAATTTTATTCTTTTTTCTTTACATTAATGGTAACCCCAGTGGCTTAAAAATCCTTATTTGTTAGATCTTTTACTTCAAATGGGTTATATACGTTATTTGGCTAAGGTGTAGTTTTATATTTAAAAAAAATTGAATATTGTTGTTTTTAAACCCATTTTCGGTTATAATAAGAACATTTGATAAAAGTTCTTCACATACAAGAGAAAGTTCTTCCAATTTATTGGTTGCCCACTGGGCATTTTGGTGAATAATGTTTAATTTTTGAATTTTGACTTTCTTGTTTAATTTATTTGTATTGTTTCAGTCAGTCTGTTGTAATTTAGTCCGGTTATTAGAACAGGCTTGCCTAAAAAAATATTACTTGGAATTGCATTAATAACAGTTGATTGGGTCTTCTGAATCATAGGTGCGTTCTGACTGGTGAACTGGCTAACTGGATCAGCAAACGTGTCATATGGTAGTGTATGGTTTGGGCTGTTGTTGATGCGGTGGATGTGGTCTCAGGTACAGCATGTGTTGGGGCTGCTTTTTGGATGTTTGCATACAGTTGTATACAGGCCATCCTGTCTGCCATCCTGCTCGCCAGAAGACGCTTCCCACTTAATTTCAGGTGCAAACTATGGGCGGTATAATGATGTCTGCCAATGTTTCTTAAGTCAACCATCTCCACACCAAGACGGCTACACAGATTCACTGTGCGTTGAACTTGGCTATTGGGGTGAAGGTCGTGCCTACCAGGACCTTAGACGATTCCACGCATATCTGCAGTACATCTTCCATGTGCTCAAAAATAATGTTCTTTCTGCCTGCGTCCACGTCATTGGTACCCGACATTACTATGTAACAGTGGTCGGGTGGTGTCACTGCGTTAGGGTTAATAAAGTTCAATACACCAACCCCAAGCTTTCAAACACAGGTTATTTTAGGGCCTAGACATACCTTGTCGTCAATGCATTTGGCCAAACCACGAACGTGACTATCTCCAATCACTGTCACGTTATTAAAAGGTATAGTTTTGTTACTGCATTTTCCAGTGTCCGGGTTTAATTGATTGACTTTATTATTATCACGTTTTACTTGAGTTATGTTTGAATTTCATTTGTTATTATTTATCTTCTTTTGCTTTCTTATTATAGTGGTAAAAGTCTCCTCTTCATGTGTCTCACAGATGCCTACTTCTAATACTTCAAAACTGATAGTATAGGGTTGGAGTTCATGGTATTGTTTCTAGACGGAAAATTGTCTTTTAGTAGTTTATTCTCCATCTCAAGTTCTTTATCATGTTTCTTGTCTCTACCTTGAGAATGATGTACGTTTGACACGGGCGGGTGAGTGCTTCTATTTGTCTCTCAAGCTCCTTGATTTTGTGGTGGGCCTTATCTAGATCGCTGTTACTATATTCCTCTGTTTGTGTGACTTTAGTGTTAGACCTGCAAGGCTCATCTAAGGGTACAGGAGTTGATGCAGTCATGGAGTTAGGATGAGGAAATATATTCTCGGTATAGTTGAGAAGCCGCTGGAGGGTTCCAGGAAAGCAAGGGGCTCGGCTGGAAGTTCCTCCAACTCCTCCTTCAGTGCAGTGTTTTCCGCTTGCAGTTCTGTTAGGCTTTCTGGAGCACTGAACCGGAGCGAGCACTCACATTAGTTGTGGCAGTCAGGGGTGAGTCAACCACAGGCATCGATGTCGTGGAATTGGGGCATCGCCTTTGTTTTTTAGGTGTCGGAGTCAGCGTTCTCATAACCACCGGATGAGCATCATTGTCTGGATATATTTCCGTCTTTTCAGTATTGGTTTTAATAGAGGCCTTACATCTCTTACCTAAAAATGTCCAAACTATGTCACCACTTTTTATTCCATAGCTTTCACGGTATTTGTAATTAAAAACACAATTATGTCCTTGCCATTTTTAGTAACCTCTAGAATGAAGGACATTGTACCTTGTTAGCACTAATCAACTTAACAGTAGTTATGATAAACTATTTAGGAATAAGAATGTATGATATTTAAAGGAATGTACACTAATATAAGGAAGAACATTGGGAAAAATTGAGGTTTACGCTATCTGGAAATTTATATAAGTAAAGATATCTGAAGATTACTTTATAACAGTTCATTTATACAAAAGGGCGATAAAAACAGTTTCTGCATTCGTTTAAACATTCATGTATTTAATAGTACAACAAAAACGTAAAATCTGTTACCATAATACTGGAACCTTCTATTTGTATACTCTTACATCAACACATAAGTGTATTAAAGCAGTAGTCATCGAGTGCTCCATCCCTCCCCCCCCCCCCCTACAGATACAGACGTATGTATATACCAAGATCGATTCCGGAAATTGGAATGGGACGCTTTATTATAGAGATGCAGACTATGTCGAAGTGAAATTGTAAAGAGGCAGGATAGAATCGAGTTTCATATCCGGCAAAGGTTCAAACCTAACCTCACCGCTTCCAGTGATAACGTCCAATCAACGTTGGTCGTGTGGAAATATTACGGGCGTCGGTGTAGACAACAACTTCTCTTCTAAGAACTTCATTACCAGCCGCATTTATATATATTATTACACACACGTTTTCTAAATAATCTAATAAAACCAAAACACTACACAATTTCTTAGAATACCATAAATTTCCTAGTTCAAGACATCTACCTGATTTCATATTAGAACACGAATTTAATATTATTTGAATTTGATTATTTGATATAGAAATAGATTGTCCAAGCCAATACATTTGTTGTAGACATACATATGTGCTGCTATCTAATGGTGATTATTTTCAAATAAGCGCTCGTAAGACTATTTGGCGTTCTATTAGGTCATATGCTTACGCGTATGCTGGAGAGGAGAGGAGAGGAGAGGAGAGGAGAGAGGAGAGGAGAGGAGAGGAGAGAGGAGAGGAGAGGAGGGGAGGAAAGGGGAGGGGAGGGGAGGAGAGGAGGGGGGGAGGGGGGAGGAAGGGGAGGGGGAGGAAGGGGAGGGGGAGGGGTTGGGAGGGGAGGGAAGGGGAGGAGAAGAGAGGAGAGAGAGAGAGAGACAGAGAGAGAGAGAGAGAGAGAGAGAGAGAGAGAGAGAGAGAGAGAGAGAGAGAGAGAGAGAGAGAGAGAGAGAGAGGAGAGAGGAGAGAGGGAGGGAGGGAGGGAGGGAGGGAGGGAGAGAGAGAGGGAGGGAGGAGAGAGAGAGAGAGGGAGGGAGGAGAGAGAGAGAGGGAGGGAGGAGAGAGAGAGAGGGAGGAGGAGAGAGAGAGAGAGAGAGAGAGAGAGAGAGAGAGAGAGAGAGAGAGAGAGAGAGAGAGAGAGAGAGAGAGAGAGAGAGAGAGAGAGAGAGAGAGAGAGAGAGAGAGAGAGAGAGAGAGAGAGAGAGAGAGAGAGAGAGAGAGAGAGAGAGAGAGAGAGAGAGAGAGAGAGAGAGAGAGAGAGAGAGAGAGAGAGAGAGAGAGAGAGAGAGAGAGAGAGAGAGAGAGAGAGAGAGAGAGAGAGAGAGAGAGAGAGAGAGAGAGAGAGAGAGAGAGAGAGAGAGAGAGAGAGAGAGAGAGAGAGAGAGAGAGAGAGAGAGAGAGAGAGAGAGAGAGAGAGAGGAGAGAGAGAGAGAGAGAGAGAGAGAGAGAGAGAGAGAGAGAGAGAGAGAGAGAGAGAGAGAGAGAGAGAGAGAGAGAGAGAGAGAGAGAGAGAGAGAGAGAGAGAGAGAGAGAGAGAGAGAGAGAGAGAGAGAGAGAGAGAGAGAGAGAGAGAGAGAGAGAGAGAGAGAGAGAGAGAGAGAGAGAGAGAGAGAGAGAGAGAGAGAGAGAGAGAGAGAGAGAGAGAGAGAGAGAGAGAGAGAGAGAGAGAGAGAGAGAGAGAGAGAGAGAGAGAGAGAGAGAGAGAGAGAGAGAGAGAGAGAGAGACCGCTCTGAGTGCATTTAATACACCTCAGTGGGTGGGCGGTATTGACCCACCAGTGTCATCCGACCCATTGTATACATGTATGGGCAGGCGGGTGGGTCAATACCACTGTACGTGTATGGGCGGGGTGGGTGGGTCAATAACACTGTACGTGTAGGGGCGGGTGGGTGGGTCAATACCACTGTACGTGTATGGGCGGGTGGGTGGGTCAATAACACTGTACGTGTATGGGCGGGTGGGTGGGTCAATATCACTGTACGTGTATGTGCGGGTGGGTGGGTCAATACCACTGTTCGTGTAGGGGCGGGTGGGTGGGTCAATATCACTGTACGTACCCAGCCTCGCCTGGTGTTGACGGAATGCCACTGTACGTGTATGGGTGGGCGGGTGGGTCAAAACCACTGTACGTGTATGGGTGGGCGGGTGGGTCAATGCCCATACTGTACGTGTATGGGAACGGGATTACTGTTTGGATCTATATTCATATTTAGTAATATAGATCCAAACTTAATATCTTGTGGCCGGATGATGTTTGATTATTATGGGTGGGCGGGTGGGTGTATATAGGGAGCAATTATTAAAACCTATGATAACCTAACAAAAACTAATTTCACCGATCAGGAATGCCGTCTTCAGGGACCCTTATGAGTGGACAGTCTTCTTGTTTTTATAATAAATTATTTAATTAGTGTTGAATTGTGCGAATAGCACTTTAACACGCTTTGATTTCATGTGTACAAGATTAAAATTAAATTGTTAGAAGAATTGAAAATAAATAGCAATATATATCAGAGTGTAAGACATTGAAAAAATAATTTATAGTTCATTATAGAAAATGATATTATGTTTATCAAATCACAAACCTATTTAAATTAACATTTACATTTTATTATTATTTAGTAATCGAAATTATATTTAAAATTAAAAAATATACCTCCGATTTTATAATATTATATTAAATCTTGTGTAAAACCTAAAATTATTATGTAACCTAAGCATGATCCAACATATTACACTCTAATTAGTTTAATCGTTCGACATAAACATATCCTCGTAATACGTAGACTGAATCCATCGACGCTTGCCTAATGCATTTATAACAAGATAAAAACAATAAACTACTTACAATAAAGTAATTTACGCGAAGGAATTTGAATAATATGAATGCATTATCTTAGTTCTCTAAGAAACTCCATGCCAACTAACTACAAAGTCATCACCACTTCCCCAAACTCCCTCTTCACATAAATGGGTTTAACCCTCGCCACCGGATATTGCATTGGTGTACAAGGTACTCGTAATTGGTCCTTCAATATACAAAAGAGAGAAACGATTGTTCCGTTGTTTTTCGGTCTCATCGTTACACTTAAAGACAGTATTTCCAACTTTTTTAAAAAAGGCCACCAACATTTATTATGTTTCATCAAATATTTTAATGGGAGACATTTTGAGCCAAGTATGTCGTATGACGGAAATGGAATGAGTACGAGACCAATGAAGTAGGGCTAATAAATAGAGGAAATCATTTATTTTTATAATACTTTATATTGATTAATATGGCATCACCAAGGCTAAGAGTAAATAATTATTGTCGAATCCAAATTAAGATAACTAGTTTAGTAGTAACAGCAGTTGGAGCAAGCCTTGTCTAGGTGGTAACTGCAGTTGGAGCAAGCCTTGTCTAGGTTGTAATTGCAATTGGAGTAAGCCTTGTCTAGGTGGTATCTGCAGTTGGAGCAAGCCTTGTCTAGGTGGTAACTGCAGTTGGAGCAAGCCTTGTCTAGGTGGTATCTGCAGTTGGAGCAAGCCTTGTCTAGGTGGTAACTGCAGTTGGAGCAAGCCTTGTCTAGGTGGTATCTGCAGTTGGAGCAAGCCTTGTCTAGGTTGTAATTGCAATTGGAGTAAGCCTTGTCTAGGTGGTATCTGCAGTTGGAGCAAGCCTTGTCTAGGTGGTAACTGCAGTTGGAGCAAGCCTTGTCTAGGTGGTATCTGCAGTTGGAGCAAGCCTTGTCTAGGTGGTAACTGCAGTTGGAGCAAGCCTTGTCTAGGTGGTATCTGCAGTTGGAGCAAGCCTTGTCTAGGTTGTAATTGCAATTGGAGTAAGCCTTGTCTAGGTGGTATCTGTAGTTGGAGCAAGCCTTGTCTAGGTGGTATCTGCAGTTAGAGCAAGCCTTGTCTAGGTTGTAATTGCAATTGGAGTAAGCCTTGTCTAGGTGGTATCTGCAGTTGAAGCAAGCCTTGTTTAGGTTGTAATTGCAATTGGAGTAAGCCTTGTCTAGGTGGTATCTGCAGTTGGAGCAAGCCTTGTCTAGGTTGTAATTGCAATTGGAGTAAGCCTTGTCTAGGTGGTATCTGCAGTTGGAGCAAGCCTTGTTTAGGTTGTAATTGCAATTGGAGTAAGCCTTGTCTAGGTGGTATCTGCAGTTGGAGCAAGCCTTGTCTAGGTTGTAATTGCAATTTGAGTAAGCCTTGTCTAGGTGGTATCTGCAGTTGGAGCAAGCCTTGTCTAGGTTGTAATTGCAATTGGAGTAAGCCTTTCTAGGTGGTATCTACAATTGGAGCAAGCCTTGTCTAGGTAGTAATTGCAATTGGAGTAAGCCTTTCTAGGTGGTATCTGCAGTTGGAGCAAGCCTTGTCTAGGTTGTAATTGCAATTGGAGTAAGCCTTGTCTAGGTGGTATCTGCAGTTGGAGCAAGCGTTGTCTAGGTTGTACTTGCAATTGGAGTAAGCCTTGTCTAGGTGGTATTTGCAGTTGGAGCAAGCCTTGTCTAGGTTGTAATTGCAATTGGAGTAAGCCTTGTCTACGTGGTATCTGCAATTGGAGCAAGCCTTGTCTAGGTTGTAATTGCAATTGGAGTAAGCCTTGTCTAGTTGGTAACTGCAGTTGGAGCCAGCCTTGTCTAGGTGGTTATTGCAGTTGGAGCAAGCCTTGTCAAGGTGGTAACTGCAGTTGGAGCAAGCTTTGTCTAGGCGGTAATTGCAATTTGAATAAGCCTTGTCTAGATGGTAACTGCAGTTGGAGCAAGCCTTATCTATTTGGTAACTGCAGTTGGAGTAAGCCTTGTCTAGGTGGTAAGTGCAGATAGAGTAAGCCTTGTCTTGGTGGTAACTGCAATTGGAGTAAGCCTTGTCTAGGTGGTAACTGCAGTTGGAACAAGCCTTGTCTATTTGGTATCTACAGTTGGAGTAAGCCTTTTGTAGATGGTAACTGCAGTTGGAGCAAGCCTTGTCTAGGTGATAACTGCAGTTGGAGCAAGCCTTGTCTATTTGGTAACTGCAGTTGGAGTAAGCCTTTTCTATGTGGTAACTGCAACTGGAGTAAGCCTTGTCTAGGTGGTAACTGCAGTTGGAGCCAGCCTTGTCTATTTGGCAACTGCAGTTGGAGTAAGTCTTGTCGAGCAGATAATTTTTTGTGTTTATCCTGACGAGCACATAACTGCATATGTAGAAGCCTTAATGGGAAGGTAACTGCGCTTTTATCGAAATGTCTGTTTGAGAAATAAGGAGATAAATACAATATTAATAAGCCTTTCCGATGTGATGTTTTGTTGATGATGGAGGAGAAAGCCTTTCCAAGAATCAAAAGATGTTAAGTATTATTGATAATAAGACTGCAGAAACACAAGTTTTGGTGGTTTGTGAGTTTTTAGTCCTTCTTCCCATTCTTTTTGATAGTCTATTTTATACTACAATGTGTTATACTGGTATTTAAATTCTCTTAGTGAAATTCTCTTCCCCCGCCTTTAGTGTACTTTGAAGGATTTGTATAGTGCTGTTGTAATTAATCAATTTACTGTGTGGCTAATCAAGCAATTAAATCAGAGAAGAACGTTTATAACCTTTCTTGAATTTCAAGCTATCAATTCAGCGAATGTTCACTATAAAGTACACCAGAACATTTTCACGCTGCAATAAGTGTACTTGGTTTTGCACATTTGAAGAAGAATGGGGATGATAACGATTACTACAAAATTATCTGAACTATGTATGTACCATATAAATGGTGGCACAGTATTTCCAACTCCAACGTCAGCTTTATAAACAAAATTTACTTACTCCACATCAGAGTCGATTGAAAACAGGATATTGAAAGGCTAAACACGAAGTGAGATTTTATTTAAATTACGAAACTCGTAAACTCATGTTGACACATTCCAAATCAGGTACTTGTCTTGAAACACTGATCTAGGGTTAATTTGACCCCAACAATAATTGAAATACCTGGCATAACAATTGAATTGTATGCTAACTTCTATGAGGTTGTTAATTATGAAACTTTTCTAGAATATTAGGCTTTAGCTTGTAACAAACGTACATTGCTTATTTAACAAATTTACTAACAAATCTTTTCCACAAATGTTTTAGCTATTGGTGTCTTAAGGATAGGTATAAAAAATAAATAACAACAAAAGTACTCTGATATTATGATTACTAAAATTTTTATATTTATATACAATCTATGAAACCTGTTGAGAAGCAATATCTAAGATAAGCACAAAAAAGGACTAACGAATAATTACAGTTCCTGTTAAAACTTTAATGTTCTTCATTTGTAGTAAAATTTGGTTGGTTAGGTTAGAATAGATCAAACTTAGCAACATAGGCAGATTGAGATAAGCAATGACACTTAGGCAAAGTGTTTCCTGATTTGAGGCTATCCCTCTCTCTCCCTCTCTATTTCTATTTCCTCCCTCTCTCCCCCCCTCTCTTTATCCATCTCACTCCCTCCCCCTCCCTCTCCATCCCTCTCTCCCCCTCCCCCTCCCTCTCCATCCCTCTCTCTCCCTCCCCTCCCTCTCCATCCCTCTCCCCCCCTCCTCCCTCCCTCCCTCTCTCTAACCATTACTACGGTATATGAACTGAGGGAAGTACATGAAAAGGAAAGGAACATGAACATTGTTTCAATTATGTTGCAGGTAACATTCATTTATACACTACTAGTGTTGTATGGATATAGTAGTTGATTGGGTTTTAAAGAGTAACTTTGAGCTTTCAAAAGCGCTGATGACAGTTAGGTGACCATACACAACTACCCATGTAAGCAACTGTGTTAGTATGCCTAACAACACTTGATAACAGAATGACAGTTAGTACATCTTTACACTACACCTTTCCCTATAGTAAAACATGAGTGTTCTTTTAATCAAGATTTTATAAAATATCAAACACACACTCCAATACTACATGTTTAGTTACTTGTTTCTTTTGATAGTGAAAACCTTGTTTTCCAAATGATTTTAAGTACATATTTAAAATTTTATTTGATTATGCATGTTTTATATTTATTCAAATCAAAAAATAGTTTCTTCATCATAACACCAATTAAAACATTCATTACGTGTCGATAATGTATGATTTTAAATCACAAGTTATAATTGAGAACTGAAAACGGTTACTTTGTAGTTACATATACTATTATAATAGAAAACAAACTTAAAAATAGTTAATTTTTAAATGCTACACTACGTATCAAAAGGCATATTAAAAGGCCAATTACAAAAATATTGCTAAATATACTATTTTTTGGATGTATAAAATTACAGCTACATTTTTGGATTGCAATAATTTGGTCAGCAGGCATATATATACAGGTAGTGATTTGACAGCCTTTTCACACAGTAAGACATACTGTATTGCGTCAACTTGCCCTAAAAAGAAATTCCTATTGTTGATATATGTTTTAAGGCCAGGTAAACTATCTATTCTTTATTACACGACTGTCCCGACTTGACTTCAGAGTGATCTTACAGCAAATGCAGATAGAACTACGAGCAGTTTGAGAATTCTAGAGACCAATGGCGTGATGATGTACGTCTTACGTTGTTATCAAGTTTCTTTTATTTCAATGCACCTGTTTTATAACCTACTTTTTTGATTTGTGAATTTGAATACACATATTATCACCGTGAAATTTAAATTATTGTTTCCCATTGTTTATATATTGATCTTATCGCATTATTTACATATTGTTCTGTATTATTATTATTATTGTTTGAGCCAATTATAAATGCCTCTGCAATCGCTATTCTACCTCAACAAGTTATTATTTTCAGTCGTATGTAAAACGCAGTACTCTTGGCAACACCACGCGTCAGAGCTTCACTCAAATGCCACTAAGCGCGCTCATGTCAAATCAGGTCATTCATTAAATAAAGTATGGACAAATATGGGGTAGTTATTTAGGACGTACTTCCCTTCAACAATAATTAAAATGGAAATGAAGTTGGCTTTGCGTACGGTCTTAACGATTACCAAATCTGGTATGAATTTGCTCCAACTGCTCCAAACATGTTCTTAGTTTGAGTGACATGCACCAGACACAAGTCATTTACTTCCAGCTCCTTCCAGCACACGTCCACGCGTGACCGAAACATTACTGCCATCTGCCGGATTGGACGTTAATTGTCATGGCAACCACGTAAAAGATCCCTTCTAGTGTAATTCGTCTCCAACTCCCTCAATTAGTATGGAACTTTAGATATTTTTTTTATTAGACTGCTTATTACTACAAATTTAAGACTTATGGTGAATAAACAATTACAGCTATTTTTAAAACAGTATCTACCTTCTAGGGTGCTTACACGACACAAACCAACACGATATCGTGTAATTAATGAACATACTGTGTTGAACAATATACCGACAGTGCGCTGAGTGTGTGTCGATTAGTTATTTGTCTAGTTGTTCGTAAATGCAATAACAACGCCAACACATTGTCAGCTCCTCATTTATTTCCCCGAAATAGTCAAGAATAAACGCATTGATCTCAATATTATTAGTACAGACAAATAAGGTTGTAAATGAGTTGTAATCTAATTATAACTTGCCACTGAGGCGTTCACTGAGGCCATATAAGAAAGCGACTTCTGTACCTATTGTATTTGTGGTATACCTTAAGAAAATGTACGGACTGTGACTGAAAAGCCTGTCCTTTTCACCACTACACTAACATGGACTGAAATTGAAATTCAAGAGAGTCTAAAAGTTATAAATAAAGATAATTAAAAATATTGCTAATTCAATGAAAAAGTACGGCAGTAATCCAAATAATTGGGAGTTGAGTACTGTAAAAATTGAAGTCATAGGTTTTATAGGATTGTAGGACGAATTTATAAACATAATTTTAAAAAAGGACTTTGATATACTGTATTTAGAAAGAAAAAAGGGTTATTTTATGAGCCGGAGTATAAAATAACAACTACTTAAAAGATAAAAAAATATCCTTCTAGAATATAATTCTCACTACACCCTATTATGATGTGACAAACAAGTTTACCCCGATGTTTAAACAAATAATTATAATAATCGTCTAGTAAATACTGTAAATGGAAAAAATTTTAAAAACTTAAACATTAAAATTGTTTAACACCTTCGGTTTAACGAGGTCCTTGAATTACGTGAACCAAAACACCATTGTACATAATGATCGTTTATCTTTAATGAATTAGCACCAATACAAGTTCAACTTATCCAACATTAAGTATTTGTAATTACTGTAACATGATGTCATAACAAATGTACTCCAAGGTTATTTGAGTGAGGATGTAATTTACACCCTCGAACATCCCTACAATTTCCTCGCGCATAAAAATTGAAAATGCTGATTATACCAATAAAACAGTTACCGATGGCGTGCTGGAGAAACAAAATGACTCAAGCACGATGATGACCTCATCAACATTTCGTGACCATTACAGGCCAGACCACTGATGTAATAAAACTGACAACAAAATGGAAGGAATCGTGTGTTAGAATGTCATAGACAGTTCATCTCCCCTTATCTAATCAGATCACGGCACGCAACGTCCCCCCCCCCCCTTACATGTTTACTTTGGCCATTTCGGTTTTAGCATAAAATAAACGTTTAATTTTAAACGAAATTTCGGGTCTTTTCTGTGTTAGTTGCCTATGTGACAAGTTTTTGTTGTATATTCATAAAATACATGTCCAATAGATCGGTTGAGAAAATAATAATTTATGCTATCAAGCTGTACTACTCTACTAGGTATTGGATTTCTTATCTTGTCAGTTGCGCGCAGTTCGTTCACCACAATGAATACAGATGTAGTTATTGGTTGACCTTCAGTGTACAGTTAAAATAGTTCAATCTAGTAAATTATGTTGCTCTTACGCTCTTACTTACGTGAGTTTCCTAAATAAAAGAGCTATAAATGTATTTAACAAAAAGAAATAAATACATAAATGTAAACATATATATTCAGTATCACTGTACGTATATGGTCGGGAGGGTGGGTTAATACCACTGAACGTGTATGGTACGAGTTTCTTAGATATGCAAATATTTTATTTTGGGTTTTAGCGTTCCAAATTCAGCTGATATTTATTCCCTCTTCCGCTCTTTCTTTTCCTTCTTCTTTCTTTTCACTTCTACAAGTGAGCGCTTATCAAAGAGACTAGCACTTTTGCCAAATCAATTGTCCTTGGAGTTTGAAACGCAAGTATGACGTAACGAGGGGGTTTCCAATTGCGAAGATGTTTTAATTGTCCAAGACTGTCTGGTACTTGATGGCAGTTCGGGAAATTCATGCAGCTCCCAAGACCTGAACGGCATTTTCAACATACACTTACGGGTCCAGAATTCTCATGGGATTCTTATGGAGTTTATATATATAGTAATAAAGCTATTTAAATTTCAAATCAAATGCTCTTCTAAAGGATGAAATTAAAAATTACTGAATTATATAAAAAAGAAATACGAGTATAACATCTAACCCTACGTGACTGCTTTACAATTAAAATTAAAATAAACAGCAACAAACAAAACAAAATCGATTATATCAATTTCACGTAAGATAATCTTAGTGATAATAAATGACATAAATTAGTGACATATTAGCAATATAAATTACAATAAATATAACAAATATATTCAAGTCTGCGTACAGGCCTTTTCCCAATGGCTGACATGTTAACTAGGATAATATGTAGTATTTAGTTTTATTTATTTTATATTTCTACTTGTGATACGTAAATTTTATTTTGTATTGTTCACATTTAATAAGTTTTTGTTATTGTGTTTGTCTTGTAAGAGTTCATTTGTGTATTTTGCGTAAAAAAACTAAAAAACTTATCATTTTATGGATAATTTTATCAATTCAGGTTAGAAAAACTACTTTATCATTCCGTTTCTATAAAACATTGCTATATCTTTGCGGTTGTGTAATAGAAAATACCATAAATTTCCACAGTTTTGTTTATTGGTTTCGGCCTTTTTTTATCAAGTATACCATTTTTAAGCTGATAATGTTATTAGAACAATTAAATAATTAATTTCTTATAATCCGAAGTATGTTCGAAAATTATTTGTAAGTGTTCATACAACAATTTCAAAAATACAATTTATTTATATATAATATAAAATTAAATTTACTTTTAATTAAAAAAATTCTATTTAGTATTTTTAGAACTAAACCCCTTCAAACTCCATTTGGAAAGAAGCAGCTAAGAGTCTCTAAAATAGGCTTCCAACAGAAGACCAACGAAAGAGTTATTTGTGGAATGTAACAAAATATTCTTGTCAACAATAAAAATATCAAGTGTTGAAATTGATTCTGACCTATTTTAGATTGATAAAAGTTGAATAAATATTTTAAACAAATGTTATAACAAAATGTCATATCAGGTTCACGCATTGAATACACGGATGTTGGTTTAAAATACCAAATAAAGCTTAACAAAAACTTCTTTTCTAATGCTAAAAATGAGAATACAATGAATTTTCTCACCAATGAATAAATCAAGCACCATCGAAGCACAGTTACCTGAAACACAACACAACATTGATTCTAAATTCTTTAAAATTTAAATGTCAAACACAATGTAATATTTTATACGCGTCTGTTTCATTTACAAAACTAACATTAATTAACAGAATGTAAGTTGAAGAGCATTAAGTTATAGCGTTATGGTGAGAATATCCGAGTCCTTTTCAGCTCAATTCTTTAGGACACTACATACAGGGTTAGGCAAAAATCTAGAATATATTTATTAATTTTAAAACTATCGAAATAAATGTAATTAAACTTTGTAATTTTGTACATGTCCTATGCCAAACATTTAGACATATTTTACTTGTTTTTCACATAACTTGTTTTTAAAAATAGCCCATGAAGGAAGTCTTAAATGTTTTAGACGTAAGCCTACCTGGAGTTGTACCTAATTTTAAATGTTTTTGCTTGAACAATACAAGAGTGCAAACTTGAAGTCAAAAGGATGACCCAGTCAGAAAATACTGGTACTCAAAGAATTTAATATCATATAACTAATTCTTCTTAGTTATACGGTTATTTATTCAACAATTTGAGGTCCCTGTTTCTGAGTATGTCATTAATTGTTAAAAATCCTAACGAAAGACCGCGTTATAAAATAATTTTGTTATTCAACAAAAATAAAAATAAGAAAACTCATTAAAACCCTTTGGATAGAAGGTTTACCCTAAAAGTAGTTTAAGAAAATTATTTTAATGATTTGTTACATGTCTGTTGTGTGAAAATGAATAAATTAATCATATTTAGTCAGTTAATTTATAGCTCTACGCAGCAATAGTTAATAACTATATCATCCGTGATCTTAATCAATATTAGTTAACTGACATTACATACTTTGAGTGGCTGTATTTTCTGACTGGTCATCCCTTTGACTTCAAGTTTGCACTTTTGTATTGTACAAAGACCTTCAAAATGAGGTAAAACTCGAGGTAGGCTTACATTAAAAAATTTAAAAACTTTCTTCGTGGGCCATCTCCTAGCATTGTAAAAAAAGAGAAAAATATGTAAAAACTGTTGGGACATGTATATAACTACAAAGTTTCATTGCATGTTTTTTAATGGTTAGAAAATTAGTAAATATATTGCAGACTTTTTCCCAACTCCGCATCATATGCCTTTCAAGCCTACTACCAAAATAAAAGGAGGAGGAATGAAAAATAAAAAAAAAAAAAAGGATGCTGTTGTTCGCACCCTCAGCAAAGCTGTGCATGTATCCTGGGTGGTGCTAAACGAACGACGATCTTGGTAAATGAACTGTCATTTCTGTGATCTCCCAACATATTATTATAATATTACCTGTCGACCTAAAGGTCGATCTTATCCTAAACCAAGAAGACTTTTTCACGAGGGCATTCTTAAACTTATAAGGAAATGCCCATGTTTAAGGTGATTATTCAGCGGTCCTTCTACGTAGTAGACGAACAACCTTGACATCCTATACATTGTTAGATTAAAGGGCTGTCACATATATACAAGGTTGTCATACACCCTTACCAGAATATTCATATCAACCCTCAAGACTGTGGTTTCACTTGAGGGAGATGGTAATCCTGAACCTTGCGGCTTCCAAACTTATCCCCCTTCCCTTAACTTAGTCTGAGAAAGCAAATACGTTCAACCCCTGTAGTTTGTGAACTTAATTACAGATAATTATTGTGATA
The DNA here is from genome assembly GCA_035578905.1 of Stictocephala bisonia. Classification (NCBI taxonomy): domain Eukaryota; kingdom Metazoa; phylum Arthropoda; class Insecta; order Hemiptera; family Membracidae; genus Stictocephala; species Stictocephala bisonia. Next base: position 757,937 of record JAQJVL010000057.1, on the reverse strand, counting down.
TCATGGATGCATAATTGACAGGAAAGAGATATCAAATATGTCTTCTCATACTCAAAAGTATAAATGCATAATCTGAACCATAATTGGTTTTAAATTATACTTGATTAAAATATTATGAAAAAGATAAATAACGTCTTTACTAAGCAAGCGCACCAAAGTACACACTCTGTTTTACAAAATTGTCACACACCTATTGTGTTGATACAAAATAACATAAACCTTTAAAAAACAAAAACACAATTATGAACATAATCGTCACTTAAAATATAAATATCTCTTATTTATATCTTAGCTAAGTTAGCCTTTAGTTTTAATAGCAAGCATTATAGTTTTGTGGACTACAGTAAGTAAAAAACTTTTTCCCAACTGCCAATTTTACCTTGGGCAGAAGCAACAGGTCATTCTGTCGACTACACCGTTCACTTACAAGACCATGTCTGATATTCATTTACTCATAGATATATCCGGGTCGTCTTTTAAAAGGATTTTGTGAACTAACTTGAATGTTGAACTTGAATTTGATGATGTAGTCGACCTTTTTTAGATATTGTAACTAAACGTACTAACATTGTTCAAACATTATCAGACCTGATAACAAATGAAATTGTTTTGTATATTTCCTAATGTCAATCACGTGGAGTTTGAACGTGTTCATGTTTAGTATGGTACTCAAGAACCAGAACATGAAGGCAGTTGGGGAATTGAAATAATATGGTATCGACCTATGGCGACAGCTATAAAATATTTGTTATGTAAATAATACTTTAAAACGGCTTATTTAATTAAATTAAATCGATACTTACAAAGTATTACATTCTTTTTTTGTATACACAAAGCTGCTTCACTTCTCATCTAGTCTTGGACTCAGTCTCGCTGCTCTGAAGATTGAGACGACAAGAGCGTGTTTGAGATTCCACACTGCAAGTTACACAGGTCGAAAAAAAAACATATACAATTTGAAAAGGCACTTATTTTACCTTTACAGAGTTGAATGAAAGCTCTTGGTTTGTTAAGTTTAGAAACAATCCAAAAGAAGACATATATTACATTTTTCTTCAAACAAACAAAAAGATAACGGCCATTGAAAATGCCAATATTTAATAGACAGCGTTAAATTACTATTTACAACCGTAGTATAAACAAATATTTTCTTAATTTCTTTTCACGTCAAATGGCGTGAAAAGTTCAATAACAATATTTTTTTTAATTAGGAGAAACAGACATTTGAAAGTGGTCAGGATTGATATGATGTCCAACACAGATAATGCTGAGTAGTAGGTTTGTCAATCAATAAAAAAATCAGACCAACCCCACGTGGTTCAGACTCCCTTTAGTTACCCTTAGTAACAACGACTCATTCTCCTGTTCAAACTGATTGGAAATCCATATTCACCTATTTATTGACGATCGTCTTAAATAATAAAAAAGGTTGGCTCTCTGTCTTCAATGAATTCTCATAAAATAGTAATCATTGAGTGAGTCCAAGATTTAGACAAAGACTATACATTTTTCTTCAGCGGTATAATGTATAGTACATTTCATACTTGACACTTAAGTTGGACAGCCTCGGTGAACCGTGAGAGGACATCGTCCGACACAATGTGCAGTAAAGGACGCGATGCTCCATTGTTGTGTTCGTTTATAGGCGCCGTTTTAACCGAGAGGAATGCGCCGAAAACTGCCCATAAACCCCCCTTTGTGATCCATTATGGGCAATGACTGTAGGTGATAGGGAGGAGTTGACCGGACATAGTGTCACATTGAATTATTTAGGCGGAAAGGGGGTGGATCATATTTCAGGAATTTTAAGTAGTCTGGCACTTACAGGGGAAAATGTCACCTCCTCTTTAACAAGATATCCATAACACACTTAAACGAGATATCACTTTTTTCTGTTTTTATTTTGGAAATATTTACGTTAATTATGCTCTTTCTAGACCAATGATGTTAATTTATTATGTTTTTTTATGGAATAAATTGATTTGATTTCACCAATGACACTATAACATTGAAAAAAGTTGTAAATCGCTTTTTATGAGATACAACATTTGAAAACAGTTATTTATTTTCTTGTTATCATACATATTCTAATGCTAATTAAACACTATTAAGTAACTCTGGTATTGCAATAGTGCAACTTTTCAGCCCAAAAATCTCATTTTTACTTTCCTAACAAAACCTGACCCACCCTAATCCAATATAATTCAACATAATTATAAACTCAGGTAATTCTCCTGTAGACGGCCTGATTAACGTTCCTCCACCAGTAATATCCGACAATCCGTATTTCCATATTAGTCACTGCCATATTATCATCGTGCACATGGCCAGTTGTAAGCAATTCAAGGGAAATGTTTTCTCGATAGCTCAAGAAACAATATGTAAAAGGAACAAAATAGTTTTTGAATTCGTGTACAGCTTGACAAATAAAACCCGTAAAAATAAAAAAGACGAACATTTTTACAAAAAACGGAGGTATAACAAACAAATTACTAAAAAGTAGAATTTCCGTTTGTTTTCCTAGTATAAAATGAGTTTTTAACTGAATAGCAACTGTTTCCAGAAAATACGGTCCAGATTTTCTCGACTCTCGATGAAAGTGTTTAAGAAGCATGAATAATGTGCATTAATAATACCAAAATGACGATTATAAGAATATATATCCCAGCATTCTTTTACGGAGGGATTAGCTGGCACAAACATAATCTGTGAGGCAGGTCTTAAATGGCTTGATGGACTGGATTTAGCTTTGAGACAGGAGATCACTTGTTATTTTATTTTTATTAATGTCTAATGACTTTTGGAGTTTTATCCAAGTAAATGACACAGCTTTTATAAATGTTTAAATTAATAAATGGCAGCTGACAAATACATACGCTATATGTAATGATAAGATTGATGTTGGTTACGGAAGATAAAACCACCTAGTGAAGTGAGTTGGTGAAGCGAAAGGAGCGAGTGTATTGGCTGTTGGCACAACAATGGGTGAAAGACAGTTTCTGATTGGATGTTGATAGCCAATCAAGGAACGCGCCCAACCTGATCCAACTTGTCCATTATACTGTCGCGGGAGAGCGAAACTGTTGTAAACACAGGATTTGTCTAAAGTGACACAAAATCTTTCTGGTTACAATTTTCACATTTTCGTCAAAACGAGCCTTTAAGTATCACAGCACCGAATATTTCGTTATATATTGTCCAATTACTTGAACGTACAAATAAATATTCTTATTACATTACAAACAATATCATTTATTTTCTTTTAATTAATATTTTAGAAAATAGTTTATTGTTTTTCATCGACATGTATCTTCAAATTCTTCTTCTTCTTAAATGTTGTCCAACCAAAATGTTGGAAAAGCCCAACAAAGTTTAAGAATAATAAATAACATATCCAACGATACAATGAATTTCAAATAAATAAATAATTGATTATTATTTTTATAATATATCCAGATTCCTTAAGCGATGTTTCCGGATATGTGCATTGAAGACCGGATACGGCGGTAAAGACTATTAATTATGAAAAATTACTGGGTCAAACATAAATGGTTCGTTAAATATTCACCCGGCCACCCCAACAATGAATTTAATTTTGTTTACTTGACTTTTTTAATTAATCCGACTTGAATGTCAGTTAAGTAATTTTTTGTTTGGTAATATTTAAAATTTCTACCTACCCCTAGTACAAAAAAGGTATTCTTTACTAATCATGAGTTACTTTTAATGAGTAAAAGGAGAACGTGTATTTTTTTGGGAAAATAACCTTTTTATTGGTAGCATAATTGTAACTAATACAAACCTCGTTATGTGGTGCAAGGATTTATACGATTGGCATAACTAATTAAATGAAAAGAATTAATACATTTTGGAGAAGGCGATACAGTTATTTAGCTTAGTTAGATGGAGTACGGCTGTTTCGTTTATTAAACAGATAATTTATAAATGTCATCTAATTGGATAGATATATGATGACGTTGAAAGATATCCCTATCACAGAGAAAAAAGAAACGGAGGTCGCTTTCTTATGGCCCACTGGCAGTTATAAATAGATTACAACTAATGTATATATTTATATATATGTAGTAATAATTTTTACATTTAACCTTGAAGATATAAAGGGAATAAAGGAGAAACTGAAAAGGTGCTGGCCCTGTCATTTCATGGCATACTGGGAAAATTACTTTTCGACAAAAATTTAGCGACCTCTGTTTCCTTCTTCTCTGTAGATCTTTAATAATTGATAAAGTACCAAATTAAAGTCTAAATGTAAAATTTGTAGCTTTATTTTATATGTTACTATTTTTTACACAGTTATTAGTAATATAAAAATAGTGGGGATTAATATTTATTTATTTTACTAATTGCAAAATAGATTTAATCCAAGAATATATTAGAAAAAACAAACATTTATTTTAAAATCCACAACAATACAACTGTGATTAAGTTACTCCAAGTTCGTTGGAATTAAACCAGTCAGCTCCAAGCAATATTGGGGTTGGTTTCATATCCCCTTCCGCCATCGGGTCTCATTTCCCACGTTGGCGAGGCGTCAAAGACGACGACGTATCAATCGGTGTTCAATGTTGTCTTAGCAGTGACTTACAAGTGACTTCATAAAAACTATAATTTAGACGAGTCAATAACAAGTTGGGGATCTTTTCCGCTTCCGCTTGATAAATATTCTATTGCTCTAAAAACTGTTCCCTAATCATTTATAATCCACTGTGGTATTCGTTATTCGCCAGGAATCCGATATCACTGGCCTTATCTTATCGTTTTCCAAGAACTTACACAGAGAGAGCGCATTCGGCTGTAAGTCAATCACTGGATTTACCAGTTTGTGATCAACTGTAGTAGCCACCTTACCTAACCTAACCGTGATTGCGATAAAAAAGTTGTGGTAGTAAACTAACGGAACATGTCCCAAGTTCATACTTAGTAACAATTCGCGTGCCGTGATTTTATATTGATTTAAATGAATTTAAGTTGATAAATTTTACGTGATTTTTAATTGATATGAGTCAATTTAAATAACTAATTTACTTAAGCATATACAAATTATGTATTGTAACTATATATGTCATACAAATTACAACGTGGCCAAGTAATTAATTTAACGACCTTTAGAAGCCTACATAACGATGTTTCAAGAAATTAATAAGAACCTTTTTCTTGAAAACTTAAAATTCTGAAACTTATAATTCTATTAGAAATTATATATCTATTGTCAACCACAAATTACAATATAAATGCAATATATCAATAGTTTTTTTTTTTACTGCAGGTGCAAAATTGTTGCACGGTGAAAAATAATTACAATGCTAGTACTTTGTTTCGCCTAGAATAACAAACAACCTTAAAACTCGGGTACACAGAATTTCTGCGCCGACAGTAGTAATAACTGTTAAAAGAAGATAACAGTGAACGGCTAATTTAGGTTTCAGATCAATAAAACTGACAATAAAATTTAACAATTCTATTCGAAAATGGCAAAACATGAATTTTAACTATAACTAAAAATCTTAATTCTATACCACTTAAAATAAAAACGCACAGAACATTAAAAAGACACAAAAGATGGTTTAAATAGTTTGAGTATAGAATCTCAGTGAGCGGAAAAATTATCACAGAATTTATTTACATTACATTTGTACATGTTGAAGTACCATGCAGTAAACATAGATACTGTATATTCTAAAACAAATAACACCGTCATCGAAGGAAGACGCCCTACTCAGCCAGGCAGATACAGGGTGGCCATTGAATATAGAAACATCCTCCTAGTTTTTGAAACACTTCAGTAAACACAACAAAAGTTGCTGGGTTATTAGTGATGCTAATTAGCTAAAATTCTATATACTTAGTTCATTGGATGTCAGGGGTAAGAAGAAGGTCTGTAATATAAGCCTTCTTGTGTCTGTAATATAAGTCTGAGTTGTGGTGTACGACTTTGTTACACTGGGAACATTGCCGCAAACTGGACTTCAAGAGTGGATCACCACTAATTTTATGGCCATCAAAAATGTATTGTAATTTTAAAACCAGAAATGCGTTTCGAGACTTAATTGTCACTCTGTACAGAAACAAAACGGCAATTAAGTAATAATTGCTACTAAGGCGTCAAGCGTGTACGACACGGACATAGCCATATGGTGGAGCTGTAACGTGCCCGACCACGCGCCACCAAACTGCTGCAACACTGAATACGGTTTCATTAATATCTAAAGTTACGGTTTCAGTTGTCGTTTAATAACGAAATGTGACGAGATCATTAAATAATATAACTGCAGCTCGTGTTTAAACCCGGAACAAAACCTATATTTGAGACAGTATTGATCCATTGTTGTGTAGGCAAGAGAACTGAATGTCAGACTTGTCAGTTAGCTGAAAATCAACTAGTTCGGATTACACGTAAAGCTGTAGGTCCCATAATTGCCCTGACTATTGGGCTATTAAAAAATAGTCCTTTATGAGGTAAGTCGAACTCAAATCGTAACAATGACTAAACTCGTTCATCTATCTACACTCATTCATCCCATCTCTACGTCTTAGAAATGAATAATTAATTGACTGATACTAATTCATTTACAGGCATCTAAATACTCTAATTGGGCCGGACAATAAGCGACCTGCGTGTTATATCTAGCATATTTAGGGGTTTCGAAAGCAGAGGGGAATAGTTTCACCGCTGAGCTGCCTTACTTCACAAGCGTGACTAACTTCCGCAACAGTGTTTGGTTAAAAGAGATAAACTGTAATTAACTGTACAAGTTTGTTGAATTGCTATTTATTGTTAACATTAATATTCATTGTGTTATTTTTATTATTAATTGTTATTTGAATTATAAACTATGTTTTAATTTGATCGTTTCAACTTGATTCGTTAGTGTTAATCAAACCAACCAGGGGTCATTAATCTGATGACGTAGTGGGCGGGGCTTCATAATGCGCTGCCAGTCCATGGCCTACCGAGTATTTAGTTACTTTAACAATGTTAAATGGAATGACACAGTAAGGGAAGAGTAGTTTTCTTTATCATCTCCACCACTAAGTCTATCTCACTTGCACAGTTGCTTTCAGTAGGTAACTTCCTAAGCGGCCTATCTATATTTACTTCTTTTGATCGGCCCTTTTATGGCCAAACCAAATTTAACATTTTTGTGGCCTCAACATATAAGGCATAGCGGATGATGTTACATTTCTGTACCCAGCACAATGGTAAAGTTCTTGGATGTCCTAATTTATAGTAACTTAAAATTCCAATCTCATATTGATTCGGTCTGCAAAAAGCTTTCAACTGGTATTTTTCTTTTAAAAACTTTCTAAATTTTCTGAGTGACGTCTTACTTTCAGCTTATTATGGTATTATTAATCCTTTTCTGGCATATGCTGTTACAATCTGGGGTCACGAGTCGTTCAGAACTAATTTTGTTTTTAAATTACAAAAGCGAGCATTAAGAACTGTTTTCAAAAAACACCATACATTTTCTTGTAGGACACTTTTCTTCGATAACAAGTTTTTCACATTTCCCTCAATATACATCCTTAATACCCTGAAATTTTACTGTATTAAACTTCATACACAACGTCCACAAAACAATGCTCGTTACAATTTTAGAAATCATTCTATTGACATTTCACGGCATAGAACTTCTTTTTTTAAGAGATACTAATTTCAAAGCTGTTAAGTTGTTTAATGCTCTGCTTGCCTCAGTTAAGGAGAATGTTGATGTCGTTGGCTTTGGGAAGGCGGTGAAAGGTCTTCTGTTAAGTAAATGTTATTATAGGGTTAAGGACTTCTTAACAAATCAAATAGATACTATTTAGTTGTATTTTGTAAGAATGTTCTGTTTAGATTAATGACGCTATTATACAGTGGTTGTACTGTCAAAATAAAGTGATTTGATTCTGATTCTGTACCATGAGGGTTAAGTTTACATGTTCATCTATATTTTAAAATGTTATAAAATTTAACTGAATAAGGAGGCTTATACTGAATGTATTAATGCGTTCATTTTAACACAGTTTGTGCCTCAGTCAGGGCCAAGCGCGTTGAATAACTCATAACATTTGGCAAGTAAGATACTTCATAAATAGGCAAAACTACTTATGTCTTATATTTACTATTATTATGGTTAAAATCCTTCCAGTTTAAAATGACGGTTATGAAATGAAGATTGTATCATAATTTTTAGAATTTACAATACACCCGAAACACATTCATACCTATCTAGTTTAGTTGGTGATGGGACGAAATGTCTGAATAAGTGTCAAACTGGCTGAAAATTGCGCAACGGAATCCTCATGACAAGAAGTATACTGCACCAGCGTTCGCGCACAACCAGTTTATGGTAGTAAAGTGTTCTATTACAGCCGGAATTGTAAAAATAGACGCGATGAATAAATAAGACACTGATATTGCTGCAGAAATGTACTTGAGCTCCCCTCACGGCGGTGTCAAGTCTTAGCGTTGTTCTCTCAGAGACAGTCAAGGGTATCACTTTACAGCCTCACTCTCGCTGCTTGTATTAGCCTTCACTGTAATTACCATTTGACTCTACTCTTTGGTAATCAGATATCTAACAAAAGGCTTAGGTATTGCTTTTGACAAACACAGCTTGAATAATTTTACAACTCAAACGAGTACTTTATACAAGTTTACGTGTACTTAAATTTCTTCATATTCAAGGGAACGATATTTTTTAGGGATTCACAATTCTTTACACTTATTCTTTATACAGGTTGCTGGTGATGTGTTATACCTTGTATGGTGGAGAACTATTTTAAAATTATGATAAAAACAGATTTGAATTGATATCCACGTAAAAACACAAACAATCTGTTAATATCCACAGAAATATAATGAATTTAACAACACGTAGGCTAAATTACAATAATGATTTATATGATAGGTCTGATTTACTCGGAGAACTTTGTTAAAACTAAGTATTTAATTCAAGAACAACAAATTATATTTATCAATCGTGTCTTAGAGAAGTTTTAGGTTTTCATGTTTGCTCTATTATTGTACTTTACTGCCATAAAATAGTATTCTTAAATTGTTAACTAGATTAAACAACAATGTACGAAAATAATTTTAAAACAAGATTTGTTATACAGGGTGTATTATGTTTGGAAACACCCAAATATATTCTTTGTTAATCGAAATAGAAATTTAAAACTTTTTACAATCGTGATAAGAATTGGGCACATACATTTCGGAATAATGTTTCGTCATTTTTCACAAACGGGGGACGTCAGGCTTGTCAATTAGCTGAAAATCAGACCAGCACTACGTGGTTCGGATTCCACGTAAAACTGTATGTCCTTTAGTTGCCCAGGCTGTTGGGCTATTAATAATAAATTGCCCTTTCTGAGGAACAGTTGAACTCAGATAGTAACCAGACTACACTCATCCTACACTCATATAACCATTCATATTCACCTTAAAATACCAACAACATTGTGTCGGCGTCTCATATGTAAGAATGTCCTGTTCAGAATATCATCAATATTTTTAATGGAAGTCTATATCTTGTGATACATAACTTTAAAGGTAATAGGTTACTGAATTTAATGCCACAAACTGCATCTCTAAGGAATCCCTCTATCAGAAAATAGTTCACTTTGAGAATTGAACATTTGCTGATGTACAACTATTTAATTTAACATGGTTTTTGAACATTTTAAAAATTGTTGAATTGAAATAAAACAAAAAATTAAATGTTAGCTAGTTTCATTAGTACAAATTTGCGAGTTTTTATTGCAACAGAAATGTATTAATAATGATTTAATTAATTTTTCGTAAAAATTAAAAGTCATTTATGATGTTAGAAAGGTCTGAACACTAACCCTTCAGCACCATTTGACGTTAAAGTAAATGTTCAAACTGTCTACCTTCTTCAGTTTGAAAATGAAGTAAAATTAAATTATTTAACATCAGTAAATGTTCAATACTTAAAGTGCTCAATTTTATGATAGAAAGATTCCTTAGAGATGCAGTTTGTGGCATTCAATTCAGTGAACTATTACCTTTAAAATGACGTATTACATGGGACAGGCTTCCATTAAAAATATTGATGATATTCTCAACAGGACGTTCCCCGTTTGTATAAAATGGCAAAACATTGTTCAAAAAGGTAGGTGCCCAATCTCTACAACGATTGCAAAATCTCTATTTAGAATAATTAAGAATATATTTGAGTGTTTCCAGATATAAAATATACCCTGACCCACATTTTACAACAAACTATTGGTGTTGAATTACTTCGTACATTCTGCACTTTTAATAATCAACAATTCCTCAATATGAGAAGTATAGAAACAACACTGGAATTATTTAAATTATTCCCTCATATTCAAGTTACTTATCTGCATACTTTAAATAGATAATTGTTTAGATAGGTAAATATAGAGAGATAACAAGTAATCTTGGGAAAATCTATGTTATTGAGATACTTATCTTCATACTTTAAATAGATAATTGTTTAGATAGGTAAAGATAGAGAGATAACAAGTAATCTTGGAAAAATCTATGTTATTGAAGACAGTTTCTGATTGGTGTCGATAGCCAATCAAAGTACTGTCTAAACTTGACGTAACGTTTCCACCTTTGTAACACAGAATGATTCTGTCAATGAAAGATTGCTTTTGATAACTTTTACAGCTTCACTGGTTGTCGACAGTGCACGGTTTATTTGACACGGTTTGTACATTGTAGTAAATTATTATTATACTTTGATCATTTTCAATTATTACATATTGAACAATTGAAACATGCACATTAGTAAGCTAACTGTCTACTGCATCAAAAAGAAACTAATTACAAATGACCATTCCAGCCATAGCCAACTGATATATGCATTAACATATCTGATTACTATAACAAGCATAAACAAATGACACGTGAACATCCATAGCTAACTGATTAATGTATCAAGCATAAACAAATGACACATGAACATCCATAGCTAACTGATTAATATATCAAGCAGAAACAAAAAGTAAATAAACATCCATAGCTAACTGATTACTGTATGAATCACAAACAAATGACACATGAACATCCATAGATAACTGATTAATATATCAAGCAGAAACAAAAAGTAAATAAACATCCATAGCTAACTGATTACTGTATGAATCACAAACAAATGACACATGAACATCCATAGCTAACTGATTACTGTATGAAGCAGAAACAAATGACACATGAACATTCATAGCTAACTGATTACTGTTAAAGCATAAACAAATGACACATGAACATCCATAGCTAACTGATTACTGTTAAAGCAGAAACAAATGACACATGAACATCCATAGCTAACTGATTACTGTTAAAGCAGATAAAAATGGCACATGAACATCATAGCTAACTGATTACTGTATGAAGCAGAAACAAATGACACATGAACATCCATAGCTAACTGATTACTGTTAAAGCAGAAACATATGGCACATGCACATCTATAGCTAACCGATGACTGTATAAAGCACAAAAAATAAAATTAACATCCATAGCTAACTGATTACTGTATGAATCAGGAACAAATGGCACATGAACATCTACAGCTAACCGATTACTGTATAAAGCAGAAACAAAAGGTAAATGTAAAAAAAAGGTAAAGGTAAAACAAAAAGGTAACTTTCGCAGATTGAAAGTTATGAAAGATGTTGAGAAACGCAAACCCCCTCCACCGAGAGACGCAGACACTTGTTGATTGAGTTAGCTAAGTTGGCACAATTCGAGCTAATTAAATCCTGAGCTACTCATTCTGCGTACTTGGTGAGCCGCGGGAATAACAATGACACTGAATGCCTTCATAGATTAGCGCCTACTATTCTCATTATTACATGTTCATACACTATTAAACATCTTTTCTACATTAATATATTATAAACAAAATATGGAAAGTATGAGTTAAAATAATTATAATCAATAAATAAAAAATCAATAATTTGTAAAAGAAATGCACACAATACTACAAAATCAATACTTTACATGCAAACTAAGAACAAAAGGGCAGAAAATGTCTGCAGTGATAAATCAAATTAATGCTGCTAATATTTATAAAATTAAAATGCTCATGTTCGAATAGTAGCCAATATAAAAGCAAGATAAATACGGGTCTCCCAAATCGTGTGTGTGTGGGGGGGGGGGGGGGTCACGGTGACACAATGACTAAATATGCATGGAATAATTTGTCTCTGATCAGTCGTCAGCCACCCGTTGTCTTTCATTTCAAAAAGGGATACATGAATGTAATGCGAAGCCAAAGTAATTAGGTAATTGGAAACTGGTAATTAAGACATCAGAAGGCAAACGATTTGCGCATCATGACAGCGATTTAATGTACACTAACTTCTCGAGTCGTATTAAGCACTTCAAACCTGTCAAGACACATTAAAAATGTAAGGTCCAAAGAAAATATTAAAAAAACTTCTAGACGAAGAAGTAAACAATATGGTAGTTGTGGTGCTTTTGATTGCATTAACTGTTTAAACTATTAAAAAAAAAGATTAAAGGATGTTCGTATAATTGGGCTGGAAAGTAAGTGACCTGCGAGCATGTAGGGGTTCCAGCAGCAGTGGGGAATAGTTCCACCGCTGAGCTGTCTTACTTCACGGGCGTGGTTGACTTCCGCCACAAAGTGCTCAACTTTCGCAACAGCGTGTAGCTGAAAAAAAGCAACTAAAAACTGCAATTGACTGTAAACATTTGTTTAGTTGCTATTTATTGTTTAAATTACTATTAATTGTATTATCGTTACTATAAATTGTTATTTTAATAGTAAATAATGTTTTAATTTAATCATTCTAAGCTTGATTCGTTGGCGTTAATCAAACCAACCAATGGTCACTGATGCTAATGACATAATGGGCGGGTTATGCAATTGCGCCGTCAGCACGCGGCATTCCGTCAATCTGGTTGGCATGACAATTTTTGAATAGAGTTACACAACGGGGGACAGTAGTTCTCTATATCACTTCCACCACTCGCACCAGTGTGTTCAGTAGCGGCTTATAGTTTATCTCACCACACAAGTACAACAACAAAATAATTCATTCTACATATTTTTCTCAACCAAAAACAATCTTAGCCAACGTTTAGTTCTAATTTACAACATATACAAATGTAAACCATACTTAATAGAGGGGAAGAACTAGATTCGTAGTACAAGAATCAAACAAGTCTAAAGCATGTAGACAATATTGAACATACACATAAAATATTGTCCACAGTTTCTTCAGGTTATTGGTGTAAAATAAAAGCAATATAGCAACATGGCACTGAAATTAAATTAATACTTTGAATTGGGCCTTGTCAAAGAAAATTAAATTAAATCTACTGAAAGTACACTACAATAATTTAAAACACGTAAAGACTGATGAGAATTTGAGTTTAAAGTAATGTAAAACGTTGATACAACCTGTATTATAATTTATTACTTATAAATCAATCTACGAGATATACTTTGTTCAAGTTTACGGTACAGTAATAGTAATTTAGCCATATGTTTCATTGTAATTAAGGTTTACGATACGAAAAAATGTACGGTTATAAATAAATATACTAATTAAAAGGGAAATAATTAGTTATTTTTGAATCTATTTTCACTTATTTTTCGATTAATCTAAAATAGTAACTCCGTTAAAGAAAGTATCACACACTTTTAACAATGAGAATCAAAAAGTCATTAATTTCCGTATTTTTACTACTTTATTAGACATTTTTCGTAAAAAAGTTCAAATATTTTTTGGAAGTTCCTGAATTAGTTGAAGTAAAAATCTATGTTAAATCTTATCTGGTTCAATTCAGTTCATGCAGACATTCTACAGCGTTCCATAGTTATGAACAACGCTGAAGTAAAACAATCTCTTAGTCTAGATAGTTTTTCGTGATTAATAATACAAATATTATTTTCAAATTATATATCTGCAAAGTCTGTCTACTGCTATTTTAAAGAAAAGTTCCCCACAAAATGTATTTGCATAAGAGTTAGTTGTGTGTAAATACATATCCCACTTAAGTAATATGCTTGTCTTCTTATGTCGAAGAACATGTCGTAAATACACAATTCAATTCATTTAGTTACCAAACTTTTTAAAGCATGCGGTCCCAACAAGCCAACATGGCTTGTCGTTGGGTGCCGATAATATATACACACAAATTTTACAATATAAGAATAAGAAAAAAAGAAAATTTTTGTATATTAAACAAGGAAAACTTATTGTTGTTAATGGGGAAAAACGAATAGCTCTCTGTGGCAGCGGTGTACAATAACGAATAGCGCTCTGTGGCAGCGGTGTACAATAACGAATATCGCTCTGTGGCAGCGGTGTACAATAACGAATAGCGCTCTGTGGCAGCGGTGTACAATAACGAATATCGCTCTGTGGCAGCGGTGTACAATAACGAATAGCGCTCTGTGGCAGCGGTGTACAATAACGAATATCGCTCTGTGGCAGCGGTGTACAATAACGAATATCGTTCTGTGTCAGCGGTGTACAATAACGAATATCGCTCTGTGGCAGCGGTGTACAATAACAATATTGCTCTGTGGCAGCGGTGTACAATAACGAATATCCCTCTGTGGCAGCGGTGTACAATAACGAATATCGCTCTGTGGCAGCGGTGTACAATAACGAATATCGCTCTGTGGCAGCGGTGTACAATAACGAATATCGCTCTGTGGCAGCGGTGTACAATAACGAATATTGCTCTGTGGCAGCGGTGTACAATAACGAATATCCCTCTGTGGCAGCGGTGTACAATAACGAATATCGCTCTGTGGCAGCGGTGTACAATAACGAATAGCGCTCTGTGGCAGCGGTGTACAATAACGAATATCGCTCTGTGACAGCGGGGTACAATAACGAATAGCGCTCTGTGGCAGCGGTGTACAAAAACGAATAGCGCTCTGTGGCAGCGGTGTACAATAACGAATAGCACTCTGTGGCAGCGGTGTACAATAACGAATATCGCTCTGTGACAGCGGGGTACAATAACGAATATCGCTCTGTGGCAGCGGTGTACAAAAACGAATAGCGCTCTGTGGCAGCGGTGTACAATAACGAATAGCGCTCTGTGGCAGCGGTGTACAAAAACGAATAGCGCTCTGTGGCAGCGGTGTACAATAACGAATACAATTTTAAAAACTAAGTCGTGAAAACAAAACTATACTTGAAACAATATACATAAAATACAATATATACAATAATCATTATTTAAAATTTTAAGTAAATAATTAATATAACGAACAAAATGTAATTATACAATACAGTACCAACAAATATACGTAGACTTACATTAAAATATACATACACATACAAATATTCATATATACAGTACTTACACACATAAATCTTTGAATAATTATTATTTCCACATTATTATTTGGAATTCATTAAGTTATTAATACTAGTTAAGGAAGCATTGTGCTTAATAAATTTCCTGATTTTTAAAATGTTATTTTATTTAAAATAAAGAGTCTAAAAATAAAAAATCAATCAAATCTTTATTAAATAAACAATTTGGTCTGATGATGTCATCCTTGCTAACGATTGTTCTAAACAACTAAAATTGCATATTTGATGTTTTGGAGACAATTTATTTCACATTATACATTTCCAATAAGAAGACGTTTACACTATTGATTATAAAATTACTTTAATTATTTTATATATAATTAAAATAAAAATATAAAATTACTTTAATTATTTTTAATTATTAAAATGAGTAGCATTACATTTGTTTTTATATGTTATATTTATATAACCCTGTACAAGATGGCGTGTTTGTCATTTTTTATAACAATGAAAACTATTTAATTAAAAATGTTGTTTAAGATGTGCAGACCTCTACCAGAATCATATTTAACTATATTTGGTTTAACATAATTTCGGAGGATTAACTTATATCTTTCAATACTAAAGATAAATAATACAGTTATTCGGTTTTCGATAGTTTTTTGAACGTGTTTGTTTGGGGCTCCGGTTGTTTGTGCACTTCTTTGAGATAAAAAAACACGCCAAGAACACAGGTCCAAACAAAAGCAAATGTTTTGGCACTGACCGATATTCGATAAGGTCCAAGTGGTGTATGACAAAGAGAATAAAACAACTGATTTCCGACCTCAAACATGTCTGCAACGGAAGTAATCTGACGTGTGCGGTTTGAGTTGTCGACACGTCAACGTCTGCGACGCCAAAATATTCACTTTTGATTCATTTTAGGAGTCGTTGTGTATCTGGCAGGGGGTGGAAGGGAGGTGAGGGAGGAGGAGGGTCACACCTGCCACGATGTGTAACACATGAATTGAGAGATATGTGAAGCAGTGTAGGCCTACAAGAGATTATTCAATTCCGTTATAAATTTACCTGCTGTACAAAACACGAGAACTGATTTGGAGTTTTGAATAGGAATGTAACTCGTAAATTTACATTAGTTTCATCTCTGAGGAACCTCCAATAAAGTTTTTCGTACATGCAAATCGTGGACGTGCGATACAGCACAGATAAACACAACTGAACCTAAAGTACGTACATGTATATAAAATGTTACATTAAATTGTTGACTGTTAAGAACGATAGCAAATATGTATAAACGATCCTTATGGACAGATATTTAATTTAAGCGGAGCTAAAAGTGATATTGATAAAAATCATTTACCAAAAACACTATCGCCAATCTTGCGGCAACATTTTGCACATATTATCGTATAGTCTTGTAGGAATGTACAATTAACGTAACCCACGGCAATGTAACAGTGATATTCTACACACTTATAAGAACGTACAATTAACGTAACCCACGACAATGTAATAGTGACATTGTACTCACTTATAGGAACGTACAATTAATGTACCCCACGACAGTGTAATAGTGACATTGTACTCACTTATAGGAACGTACAATTAACGTAACCCACGACAATGTAATAGTGACATTGTACACACTTATAGGAACGTGCAATTAACGTAACCCACGACAGTGTAATAGTGACATTGTACACACTAATAAGAACGTACAATTAATGTAACCCACGACTGTGTAATAGTGACATTGTACACACTTATAAGAACGTACAATTAACGTAACCCACGACAATGTAATAGTGACATTGTACACACTTATAAGAACGTACAATTAACGTAACCCACGACAATGTAATAGTGACATTGTACACACTTATAAGAACGTACAATTAACGTAACCCACGACTGTGTAATAGTGACATTGTACACACTTATAAGAACGTACAATTAACGTAACCCACGACTGTGTAATAGTGACATTGTACACACTTATAAGAACGTACAATTAACGTAACCCACGACAATGTATTAGTGCCATTGTACACACTTATAAGAACGTACAATTAACGTAACCCACGACAGTTTAATAGTGACATTGTACACACTTATAAGAACGTACAATTAACGTAACCCACGACAATGTAATAGTGACATTGTACACACTTACAAAAACGTACAAATAACGTAACCCAAGACAATTTAATAGTGACATTGTACACACTTATAAGAACGTACAATTAACGTAACCCACGACAGTGTAATAATGACATTGTACACACTTATAAGAACGTACAATTAACGTAACCCACAACAATGTAATAGTGACATTGTACACACTTATAGGAACGTGCAATTAACGTAACCCTAGACAATTTAATAGTGACATTGTACACACTTATAAGAACGTACAATTAACGTAACACACGACAGTGTAATAGTGACATTGTACACACTTATAGGAACGTACAATTAACGTAACCCACGACAATGTAATAGTGACATTGTACACACTTATAGGAACGTGCAATTAACATAACCCACGACAATGTAATAGTAACATTGTACACACTTATAGGAACGTACAATTAACGTAACCCACGACAATGTAATAGTAACATTGTACACACTTATAGGAACGTACAATTAACGTAACCCACGACAATGTAATAGTAACATTGTACACGCTTATAGGAACGTACAATTAACGTAACCCACGACAATGTAATAGGAACATTGTACACACTTATAGGAAAGTACAATTAACGTAACCTACGACAGTGTAATAGTGACATTGTACACACTTATAGGATCGTGCATTTAACGTAACCCACGACAATGTAATAGTAACATTGTACACACTTATAGGAACGTACAATTAACGTAACCCACGACAATGTAATAGTAACATTGTACACACTTATAGGATCGTGCATTTAACGTAACCCACGACAATTTAATAGTGACATTGTACACACTTATAGGAACGTACAATTAACGTAACCCACGACAATTTAACAGTAACATTGTACACACTTATAGGAACGTGCAATTAACGTAACCCACGACAATGTAATAGTAACATTGTACACACTTATAGGAACGTGCAATTAACGTAACCCACGACAATGTAATAGTAACATTGTACACACTTATAGGAACGTGCAATTAACGTAACCTACGACAATTTAATAGTAACATTGTACACACTTATAGGAACGTGCAATTAACGTAACCCACGACAATTTAATAGTGACATTGTACACACTTATAAGAACATACAATTAACGTAACCCACGACAGTGTAATAATGACATTGTACACACTTATAGGAACGTGCAATTAACGTAACCCACGACAATTTAATAGTGACATTGTACACACTTATAAGATCGTACAATTAACGTAACCCACGACAGTGTAATAGTAACATTGTACACACTTATAAAAACGTACAATTAACGTAACCCACGACAGTGTAATAATGACATTGTACACACTTATGGGAACGTAAATTAACGTAACCCACGACAATGTAATAGTAACATTTTACACACTTATAGGAACGTACAATTAACGTAACCCACGACAATGTAATAGTAACATTGTACACACTTATAAGAACGTACAATTAACGTAACCCACGACAGTGTAATAATGACATTGTACACACTTATAGGAACGTACAATTAACGTAACCCACGACAGTGTAATAATGACATTGTACACACTTATAAGAACGTACAATTAACGTAACCCACGACAGTGTAATAATGACATTGTACACACTTATAGGAACGTGCAATTAACGTAACCCACGACAATTTAATAGTGACATTGTACACACTTATAAGAACGTACAATTAACGTAACCCACGACAGTGTAATAATGACATTGTACACACTTATAGAAACGTGCAATTAACGTAACCCACGACAATTTAATAGTGACATTGTACACACTTATAAGAACGTACAATTAACGTAACCCACGACAGTGTAATAATGACATTGTACACTCTTATAAGAACGTACAATTAACGTAACCCACGACAGTGTAATAATGACATTGTACACACTTATAAGAACGTACAATTAACGTAACCCACGACAGTGTAATAATGACATTGTACACACTTATAGAAACGTGCAATTAACGTAACCCACGACAATTTAATAGTGACATTGTACACACTTATAAGAACGTACAATTAACGTAACCCACGACAGTGTAATAATGACATTGTACACTCTTATAAGAACGTACAATTAACGTAACCCACGACAGTGTAATAATGACATTGTACACACTTATAAGAACGTACAATTAACGTAACCTACGACAGTGTAATAATGACATTGTACACACTTATAAGAACGTACAATTAACGTAACCCACGACAGTGTAATAATGACATTGTACACACTTATAGGAACGTACAATTAACATAAACCACGACAATGTAATAGTAACATTGTACACACTTATAGGAACGTGCAATTAACATAACCCACGACAATTTAATAGTGACATTTACACACTTATAAGAACTTACAATTAACGTAACCCACGACAGTGTAATAATGATATTGTACACACTTATAAGAACGTACAATTGACGTAACCCACGACAATGTAATAGTGACATTGTACACACTTATAGGAACGTACAAGTAACGTAACCCACGACAGTGTAATAATGACATTGTACACACTTATAGGAACTTACAATTAACGTAACCCACGACAGTGTAATAATGATATTGTACACACTTATAAGAACGTACAATTAACGTAACCCACGACAGTGTAATAATGATATTGTACACACTTATAAGAACGTACAATTAACGTAACCCACGACAGTGTAATAATGACATTGTACACACTTATAGGAACGTACAAGTAACGTAACCCACGACAGTATAATAGTGACATTGTACACACTTAATAAATGAAAATCTCGAGCCATCATTAAAAAAACCATAACTCACTCTTACAGCAAATATTGTGACATTTTAATAGTAATATTATATACGCTTAACTTATACAATCTAATTACAAATTTCTAAACAATTACACACTATTTACCAGACTATTGAACAATCAGCTTACCTGACTATAGTACATAGGCCGCTTAGAACTTGCGCGAGTAAGATGTAATGTAATTCCCCCACTGTGTCATTACATTTAAAAGTTATGGTGGCAACCAGAGTGGTATGCCGCGTACTGACGGCGCAATAACAAGCTCCGCCCATTTTACTTCATTAGCAGCAGTGACCATTGGTTGGTTTGTTTAGCACCAACGAATCAAGCTTAGAACGATTCAATTTAATCGTGATTTAGTTTTCAAACAAAAAATAATAATAGCAATAACACAATGAACAATAATATAAAAAAGCATTATCATTTAATTACACTTGTAGCCTAGAGTTCGTTACAGTTATTTTTTTTCAACTAAACCCTGTTGCGAAAGTTAAAAACTTGTAGGTGGATGTTATTCACGCCCGTAGAGCAAGGTAATTCGGCGGTATATAGATTCCCCTCTGCTGCTGGAATCCCTTCATGCGCTAAATACAACATGCAGGTCGTTTTCAACCGTTATAGTTAATTGTACTTATATTCACAATAACACAGCAGCATTCTACAAACATTGTTAGTTTAATATTTGCAGGGATTGTTACACATATTGAACCCTACAACTACTGGAGGTTTTTGACGACCTTACACTGAGTTACTTACAGGTATCAATCAACCAATAACGTAATTAATAGTTGATCGTCTGTCTGGGTCTAAAATGACTAATTTTAACTACACTGAATGGTGAACATTTCACCGCTAAGTCGAATGACTTGAAACTTACAGCCACAAAGTGAACCGTTCACGTACTGATACAGTTTATTAAGGGTATAAAGATAACACTGAAAAAATTATCCGAAACGTATTTAAGAGGTAAACTTTAACCAGACTGTCACAAGTTGAAAAATCTGTTTAATTAGTACGCTAAATGAAAAAAATGCGTCCTCAGCCAACCATAAGGGGTTGTTAATATATAGTAGTTTATTTCTGTATGTACAAAGACCCTAATAATATTAAAAAGTGTATGGGTCAATTCATTAGAGAGTGGCATTGTGTGAGAGTTCAATGCCGACTGAAAGACCTCATGCTGGTGTTGTCACGTATTATGTACATTTGCAAGATGAAAATAAGTGGATTAAATTAAGGTGTAAAAATGGGACAAGAACTTGGCTTAAAAATAAATAAAACCTATTAAAAAAATAAACTAAAAGTCTTGTTATAAAACTTTCGGTATAAAATGAATAAACTTTAATCGTATTATAATTTTAGCTGATTTATCAAACGAATAAAAAATTACAAAACTATAACAAGAAAGCAATTTTATTTCAAACCAGATGTACGCACAGCGGTGAGTACCAGATCCATTATCTGCAATGGAAAAACAACAGGGAAGAATCCTTAAAAATACATCTTCAAAGATTCTTGGTCCCATTGCACTTAGCAATAAAATTGCATAGCTTCGAGGTGTTTGATAATTAGGAAAATAAATTAGATGTGAATAATACACCAAAGGCTATTTGGTTTAATTAAAACATTAATTAAAATATCAGTCATTGTTTATAAAAGGTACCTGAATAAAACGATTCATTTTTGCAAAATTCCGAAACAAACATTAACACCCTAAGCGGTATTAACATTAATTCCCGGTACAAAATGGTTGAGACAACAAATGACTTAGTAGTGAAAAGATGAGGATAATGCCGTCAAAATTTGGGATTTCTGCGCCACTTTGACCTTTGGACCCACTTTTCTGGCCTCTGATTGGTCGAGAGCGGTCACGTGACTTTTCCAAGATGGCGGCGCCCATTTCCCGCCAAATTTCCTAACCTCACTTTTCCTAACCTCAAATTTCCCGCCAAATTTCCTAACCTCAAATTTCCCGCCAAATTTCCTAACCTCAAATTTCCCTCAAATTCCCAAATTACCCTCAAATTTCCCTCAAATTCCCAAATTACCCTCAAATTTCCCTCAAATTCCCAAATTACCCTCAAATAACCCTCAAATTTCCCTCAAATTCCCAAATTACCCTCAAATTTCCCCCGAAGTACCCTCAAATTTCCCTCAAATAACCCTCAAATTTCCCTCAAATTCCCAAATTACCCTCAAATTTCCCTCAAATAACCCTCAAATTTCCCTCACATTTCCCCCAAATTACCCTCAAATTTCCCTCAAATAACCCTCAAATTTCCCTCAAATTACCCAATTTCCCACATTTCCCCTCATATTTCCCCCAAATTACCCTCTCATTTCCCTAAAATTCCCAAATTTCCCCCCAAATTCCCTTGTTATACGATATAAGATACACTTTTTTTGTCCAATATGGCGTCTTTCCCTCCCAAAATTCCCGCCAAAAATTCCCTCAGCCAAGATGGCGACCTTAGACTATATAAAATGAACTTTTTTGTCCAATATGGCGTCTTTTTCCATGATATACTATATAAAATTCACTTTTTTTGTCCAATATGGCATCTTTTTCCATGATATACTATATAAAATTCACTTTTTTGTCCAATATGGCGTCTTTCCCACCCAAAATTCCCTCCAAAATTCCTTATCCAATATGGCGGACTTTACACTATAATAAATGTAAAAAGATGACAACCGGATCCAAGATGGCGGTCTTTCCCTTCGGGTACTTCCGGCGACTGTCGGCTACCTTCGTACGCTCTTAGCCTATGATGCACGCGTCGTCTGCTGGTCGGGCACGCATGCGCCCCTTGTTACTCTACTCATATATACACTACTCCAAATACTCTATGAGCTCAACCCGATCGTAGCGCACCTGGTGGCAAAACTTAGCACATCCTTTCGGAAACATGACGCCTTCGGAAGGGAAGTCCCCGTGGGAAAATTCCCTCCCTCAAATTACCTCGGTATACTATACAAAATGCACTCTTCCCATCTTATACTATATAAAATGCAAAAGATGGTGGCCATTTACATATGTACTATATAAAATGCTTTCGTGTACTTCCGGCAACCGTCGGCTACCTTCGTACACGTCGTCTGCTGGTCTGACGCACACCCAAATGCCACGCTCTGATTACTTATTTAATTTTTCTCAACTTTTTAATAAATACACTGTTAATATACGCTCTTACCTTCGGACACTCATCCATGGCTTCCTACACTGTTACCTATACTTATCTATCGAATCACAGATCATCCTCAAGCCCCTACTTAACACTCTAGGCAACCCGCAATACACGTTTTTAATTAATTATTTATTCAAAAATGAAGGGATAATTCTTTTTATTTAATCTGTTTATAATTTGTAATACACTGTTAGACTACTTATTTAATTTAATTTTTCTCAAATTTTAACAAATACACAGTTAACATACGCTCTTAGCTTAGGGTACTCATCCACGGCTTCCTACACTGTTACCTATATCGAATCACAGTTCATCCTCAAGCCCCTACTTAACACTCTAGGCAACCCGCAATACACGTTTTTAATTAATTATTTATTCAAAAATGAAGGGACAATTCTTTATATTTAATCTGTTTATAATTTGTAATACACTGTTACCCTATCCATTTTAAATAATTTCTTATTTTATATTAAATACTCTGTTAACATGCGCTCTTACCTTCAACTACCATCTACTTCCGGTTAACTTCGTATTAACCCGACATCCTCTAAACCTAACACGCTAGCTTAACGCTCTTACCCATGCCATTCAACTGTACTTACAAAGTCTACTCGGGCTTTATCGGTCCGTTATTGGTCACAAGCTTCACATTTTCTTTCATTAACTATAACAATTTCCTATTTTCGCCCACCTTTGCATGCATGTACATCTTACCTAGGTTACATTACTTACTTACTTTTATTATCAATTCTGTGGACTCAAATACCTCACTTCCCATCCACGTACATATCCAGAACCCATCAGCCCCCCTACATAACGAAACAAGCACACCTACCTTCACTTCCTCTCCACAAACATTCCTTCCTTTGTACCGACACTCAAGGACTAATTCACTACCATTTCACAACCCATATACTAGTTACTGAACTGCCAGTAGTGCCAGTGCACCGACAGTACATTCAGTTCTCACACAAAACATGGCTGACCTCAATATTTTTTGCTATTTTAATTGGCACCAGACGGACTGCATATCAACCACATGCTAACCCTAGAGGTCAAGTTAGTGATATCAAACAACGTTGCATTTCCTCGAGATTGTAAAATCCGACCATATCTGGTCTATTATTGAACAAAACGAAAGAATCATTGGTATTATAGTCCCGTACTTTTAAAAAAAGAGAGCAATAATAATTTATTTACACACTACGTTTTATTCAGTAAAATCAATTGATATTCTTGTTATTACCAATTATCATACGTAATACATAGAACCTTTTACAATAATTTATGCTTTATATTTAAATTATTACGAGTAAACTTAATTTTAACAAAGTTTTATCAATTTGTTTTGTTGTAAATTCCATAATTTATAAAAATGCTAACACATTACATGTGTAATAATGAGAGATCGTACATCAAATTATACCGTATTTTCTAAAGTTTTTATAGTTTAGGTAGGATTTTAAACAATATGTATAGCATTTATAACCGAATTATTGTATGTTAACCAACCTAAACTTACAAATAACAATTATTATATCCACAAACACATGATAAATGAAGTGTAATAACCTCAAACACAAGATAATTCCTCACACTTTATATACACCATAGCAATACACTATTTACTGTATTTGAGACGTTAATCGTAGAGGTATGGGTCTTGAATGAGTGTAGATGAATGAGTGTAGTCTTTGTTACTAACTAAGGCTGCTGGACCCTTTGATATATCATCTATTAAAACACAATATTAAGGAAAACTATGACATGGAACCCAAACCACATAGTATTGATTTTATTTCAAACAAACTGTCAGTTTAAAAAACATTCTAACAGAAGAGTAAATTCCATCCAAAAGTAAGAAAAAATCAAAGATACATACAAATTTCAGAAAAAGAGTCATTTTACACAAAAATGTGTTGAAACATTGTTCAAATCAAGGAAGAACTACCAACATAGTACTCTCCAAACCCCTTAAAGTTGAGTTAAAATGCACATAAATAGGGATATTTGTGTACAAAATATGTTATAATTCCCTAAAAGCATTAAAATGCAATGTCATAACAATGATATTCACCCTAAACATTAAAAACCCCTTTAAAATACTCTTATAGAAACCTTTATAAACTTAATTTGAGCTCAAAACAACGTACAAAACTGATGTAACACTTGTAAATTAATTGTTTAACCTACATAGCTATTTAGTTGACTCCAAACATTTGACAAAGTGTAAGTAGCCAATAGGAATAAATTCTCTATAATGTTCACATTTTAAGCTTGATTTTAACAAAACCTGGTGCTATTGATTCTTTGCACATTAAACAAATAAACAAATAGTTAGTTGAAACGTCTCTGTTGTAGAAACCGTGGTATTAACAGTAAGAAAGTTTGGTTTCTTTTGACTATAATATACTCGATCAGAAAATGTATATACACCACTCCCAAAGACCCAAACACATGGAGAACCTAGAACACACAACACCCTTGACAGATCACCTACATAAAATAATAAATGTACGTACATACATACATACATATCCACTACATAAAACCTATGATTGACACTCAACATTCATGGATGACCACCTACCATACATACGTACACCATAAAACCATGACTTAACAGTCCACACACCTACTCAAAACACAACACCTCTGATAGATAATCCAGCTAACCACTACATAAAACCTATGATTGACACTCAACATTCATGGATGACCACCTACCATACATACGTACACCATAAAACCATGACTTAACAGTCCACACACCTACTCAAAACACAACACCTCTGATAGATAATCCACCTAACCACTACATAAAACCTATGATTGACACTCAACATTCATGGATGACCACCTACCATACATACGTACACCATAAAACCATGACTTAACAGTCCACACACCTACTCAAAACACAACACCTCTGATAGATAATCCACCTAACCACTACATAAAACCTATGATTGACACTCAACATTCATGGATGACCACCTACCATACATACGTACACCATAAAACCATTACTTAACAGTCCACACACCTACTCAAAACACAACACCTCTGATAGATAATCCACCTAACCACTACATAAAACCTATGATTGACACTCAACATTCATGGATGACCACCTACCATACATACGTACACCATAAAACCATGACTTAACAGTCCACCCGCCTACTCAAAACACAACACCTCTGATAGATAATCCACCGAACCACTACATAAAACCTATGATTGACACTCAACATTCATGGATGACCACCTACCATACATACGTACACCATAAAACCATGACTTAACAGTCCACACACCTACTCAAAACACAACACCTCTGATAGATAATCCACCTAACCACTACATAAAACCTATGATTGACACTCAACATTCATGGATGACCACTTACCATACATACGTACACCATAAAACCATGACTTAACAGTCCACACGCCTACTCAAAACACAACACCTCTGATAGATAATCCACCTGACCACTACATAAAACCTATGATTGACACTCAACATTCATGGATGACCACCTACCATACATACGTACACCATAAAACCATGACTTAACAGTCCACACACCTACTCAAAACACAACACCTCTGATAGATAATCCACCTAACCACTACATAAAACCTATGATTGACACTCAACATTCATGGATGACCACCTACCATACATACGTACAACATAAAACCATGACTTAACAGTCCACACACCTACTCAAAACACAACACCTCTGATAGATAATCCACCAAACCACTACATAAAACCTATGATTGACACTCAACATTCATGGATGACCACCTACCATACATACGTACACCATAAAACCATGACTTAACAGTCCACCCGCCTACTCAAAAAACAACACCTCTGATAGATAATCCACCTAACCACTACATAAAACCTATGATTGACACTCAACATTCATGGATGACCACCTACCATACATACGTACAACATAAAACCATGACTTAACAGTCCACACACCTACTCAAAACACAACACCTCTGATAGATAATCCACCAAACCACTACATAAAACCTATGATTGACACTCAACATTCATGGATGACCACCTACCATACATACGTACACCATAAAACCATGACTTAACAGTCCACCCGCCTACCTCTGCACACACAATTCCTTAGGACACACCCTCCTCCCACCACTCATCCTACAGACAAATCTCCATGAGAACTACCCATCCACCATAAAAACACTATTGCTTCATATAATCATGTTTCAAAATAACATTATTACACTGTAAGATAGGTTAACTATAGCTAAAGACCTAAAGTGTTTCCTAAAATTCTGTTTTCTCTAGAAATATGAGAGTCGTTGGTCGAAAACAACCAAACTAAACATAGAAAATAAGAATCAGCTAGTAGTTTCATAGAAATTCTGCTATACAACTAAAAAAATATGAGAAAAAATTAGGTTTAAAAACAATGAACACAGAAAAAATTAGGTTTAAAAACAATGAACACAGAAAAAATTAGGTTTAAAAACAATGAGAACAGAAAAAATTAGTTAGGTTAAAAAAATGAACACAGAAAAAGTTAGGTTTAAAAAAATGAACATAGAAAAAGTTAGGTTAGCAAACATCAGAAAAGTTCAGTTAAAATTAACAAAACTCATAAAATGGGACATTTTATGACTTTTGTTAATTTTAACAACTTTTCGGAAAAGTAAGGATAGCAATCAACCTTTCGGTTGTTTGCTAGACTTACTTTTCTGATGTTTGCTAACCTAACTTTATCTATGTTCATTTTTTTAAACCTAACTTTTTCTGTGTTCATTTTTTTAACCTAACTAATTTTTTCTGTTCTCATTGTTTTTAAACCTAATTTTTTCTGTGTTCATTGTTTTTAAACCTAATTTTTTCTGTGTTCATTGTTTTTAAACCTAATTTTTTCTCATATTTTTTTAGTTGTATAGCAGAATTTCTATGAAACTACTAGCTGATTCTTATTTTCTATGTTTAGTTTGGTTGTTTTCGACCAACGACTCTCATATTTCTAGAGAAAACAGAATTTTAGGAAACACTTTAGGTCTTTAGCTATATTTAACCTATCTTACAGTGTAATAATGTTATTTTGAAACATGATTATATGAAGCAATAGTGTTTTTATGGTGGATGGGTAGTTCTCATGGAGATTTGTCTGTAGGATGAGTGGTGGGAGGAGGGTGTGTCCTAAGGAATTGTGTGTGCAGAGGTAGGCGGGTGGACTGTTCAGTCATGGTTTTATGGTGTATGTATGTATGGTAGGTGGTCATCCATGAATGTTGAGTGTCAATCATAGGTTTTATGTAGTGGTTAGGTGGATTATCTATCAGAGGTGTTGTGTTTTGAGTAGGTGTGTGGACTGTTAAGTCATGGTTTTATGGTGTACGTATGTATGGTAGGTGGTCATCCATGAATGTTGAGTGTCAATCATAGGTTTTATGTAGTGGTTAGGTGGAATATCTATCAGAGGTGTTGTGTTTTGAGTAGGTGTGTGGACTGTTAAGTCATGGTTTATTGGTGTACGTATGTATTGTAGGTGGTCATCCATGAATGTTGAGTGTCAATCATAGGTTTTATGTAGTGGTTAGGTGGATTATCTATCAGAGGTGTTGTTTTTTGAGTAGGCGGGTGGACTGTTAAGTCATGGTTTTATGGTGTGCGTATGTATGGTAGGTGGTCATCCATGAATGTTGAGTGTCAATCATAGGTTTTATGTAGTGGTTTGGTGGATTATCTATCAGAGGTGTTGTGTTTTGAGTAGGTGTGTGGACTGTTAAGTCATGGTTTTATGGTGTACGTATGTATGGTAGGTGGTCATCCATGAATGTTGAGTGTCAATCATAGGTTTTATGTAGTGGTTAGGTGGATTATCTATCAGAGGTGTTGTGTTTTGAGTAGGCGTGTGGACTGTTAAGTCATGGTTTTATGGTGTACGTATGTATGGTAGGTGGTCATCCATGAATGTTGAGTGTCAATCATAGGTTTTATGTAGTGGTTAGGTGGATTATCTATCAGAGGTGTTGTGTTTTGAGTAGGCGTGTGGACTGTTAAGTCATGGTTTTATGGTGTACGTATGTATGGTAGGTGGTCATCCATGAATGTTGAGTGTCAATCATAGGTTTTATGTAGTGGTTAGGTGGATTATCTATCAGAGGTGTTGTGTTTTGAGTAGGCGTGTGGACTGTTAAGTCATGGTTTTATGGTGTACGTATGTATGGTAGGTGGTCATCCATGAATGTTGAGTGTCAATCATAGGTTTTATGTAGTGGTTAGGTGGATTATCTATCAGAGGTGTTGTGTTTTGAGTAGGCGTGTGGACTGTTAAGTCATGGTTTTATGGTGTACGTATGTATGGTAGGTGGTCATCCATGAATGTTGAGTGTCAATCATAGGTTTTATGTAGTGGTTAGGTGGATTATCTATCAGAGGTGTTGTGTTTTGAGTAGGTGTGTGGACTGTTAAGTCATGGTTTTATGGTGTACGTATGTATGGTAGGTGGTCATCCATGAATGTTGAGTGTCAATCATAGGTTTTATGTAGTGGTTAGGTGGATTATCTATCAGAGGTGTTGTGTTTTGAGTAGGCGTGTGGACTGTTAAGTGATGGTTTTATGGTGTACGTATGTATGGTAGGTGGTCATCCATGAATGTTGAGTGTCAATCATAGGTTTTATGTAGTGGTTAGGTGGATTATCTATCAGAGGTGTTGTGTTTTGAGTAGGTGTGTGGACTGTTAGTCATGGTTTTATGGTGTACGTATGTATGGTAGGTGGTCATCCATGAATGTTGAGTGTCAATCATAGGTTTTATGTAGTGGTTAGGTGGATTATCTATCAGAGGTGTTGTTTTTTGAGTAGGCGGGTGGACTGTTAAGTCATGGTTTTATGGTGTACGTATGTATGGTAGGTGGTCATCCAGGAATGTTGAGTGTCAATCATAGGTTTTATGTAGTGGTTTGGTGGATTATCTATCAGAGGTGTTGTGTTTTGAGTAGGTGTGTGGACTGTTAAGTCATGGTTTTATGGTGTACGTATGTATGGTAGGTGGTCATCCATGAATGTTGAGTGTCAATCATAGGTTTTATGTAGTGGTTAGGTGGATTATCTATCAGAGATGTTGTGTTTTGAGTAGGCGTGTGAACTGTTAAGTCATGGTTTTATGGTGTACGTATGTATGGTAGGTGGTCATCCATGAATGTTGAGTGTCAATCATAGGTTTTATGTAGTGGTTAGGTGGATTATCTATCAGAGGTGTTGTGTTTTGAGTAGGTGTGTGGACTGTTAAGTCATGGTTTTATGGTGTACGTTTGTATGGTAGGTGGTCATCCATGAATGTTGAGTGTCAATCATAGGTTTTATGTAGTGGTTAGGTGGATTATCTATCAGAGGTGTTGTGTTTTGAGTAGGCGTGTGGACTGTTAAGTCATGGTTTTATGGTGTACGTATGTATGGTAGGTGGTCATCCATGAATGTTGAGTGTCAATCATAGGTTTTATGTAGTGGTTAGGTGGATTATCTATCAGAGGTGTTGTGTTTTGAGTAGGTGTGTGGACTGTTAAGTCATGGTTTTATGGTGTACGTATGTATGGTAGGTGGTCATCCATGAATGTTGAGTGTCAATCATAGGTTTTATGTAGTGGTTAGGTGGATTATCTATCAGAGGTGTTGTGTTTTGAGTAGGCGGGTGGACTGTTAAGTCATGGTTTTATGGTGTACGTATGTATGGTAAGTGGTCATCCATGAATGTTGAGTGTCAATCTTAGGTTTTATGTAGTGGTTAGGTGGATTATCTATCAGAGGTGTTGTGTTTTGAGTAGGTGTGTGGACTGTTAAGTCGTGGTTTTATGGTGTACGTATGTATGGTAGGTGGTCATCCATGAATGTTGAGTGTCAATCATAGGTTTTATGTAGTGGTTAGGTGGATTATCTATCAGAGGTGTTGTGTTTTGAGTAGGCGTGTGGACTGTTAAGTCATGGTTTTATGGTGTACGTATGTATGGTAGGTGGTCATCCATGAATGTTGAGTGTCAATCATAGGTTTTATGTAGTGGTTAGGTGGATTATCTATCAGAGGTGTTGTGTTTTGAGTAGGTGTGTGGACTGTTAAGTAATGGTTTTATGGTGTACGTATGTATGGTAGGTGGTCATCCATGAATGTTGAGTGTCAATCATAGGTTTTATGTAGTGGTTAGGTGGATTATCTATCAGAGGTGTTGTGTTTTGAGTAGGTGTGTGGACTGTTAAGTCATGGTTTTATGGTGTACGTATGTATGGTAGGTGGTCATCCATGAATGTTGAGTGTCAATCATAGGTTTTATGTAGTGGTTAGGTGGATTATCTATCAGAGGTGTTGTGTTTTGAGTAGGTGTGTGGACTGTTAAGTCATGGTTTTATGGTGTACGTATGTATGGTAGGTGGTCATCCATGAATGTTGAGTGTCAATCATAGGTTTTATGTAGTGGTTAGCTGGATTATCTATCAGAGGTATTGTGTTTGGAGTAGGTGTGTGGACTGTTAAGTCATGGTTTTATGGTGTACGTATGTATGGTAGGTGGTCATCCATGAATGTTGAGTGTCAATCATAGGTTTTATGTAGTGGATATGTATGTATGTATGTACGTACATTTATTATTTTATGTAGGTGATCTGTCAAGGGTGTTGTGTGTTCTAGGTTCTCCATGTGTTTGGGTCTTTGGGAGTGGTGTATATACATTTTCTGATCGAGTATATTATAGTCAAAAGAAACCAA
The DNA here is from genome assembly GCA_035578905.1 of Stictocephala bisonia. NCBI lineage: Eukaryota > Metazoa > Arthropoda > Insecta > Hemiptera > Membracidae > Stictocephala > Stictocephala bisonia. Next base: position 725,667 of record JAQJVL010000057.1, on the reverse strand, counting down.
ACTTTCTTACTGTTAATACCACGGTTTCTACAACAGAGACGTTTCAACTAACTATTTGTTTATTTGTTTAATGTGCAAAGAATCAATAGCACCAGGTTTTGTTAAAATCAAGCTTAAAATGTGAACATTATAGAGAATTTATTCCTATTGGCTACTTACACTTTGTCAAATGTTTGGAGTCAACTAAATAGCTATGTAGGTTAAACAATTAATTTACAAGTGTTACATCAGTTTTGTACGTTGTTTTGAGCTCAAATTAAGTTTATAAAGGTTTCTATAAGAGTATTTTAAAGGGTTTTTTAATGTTTAGGGTGAATATCATTGTTATGACACTGCATTTTAATGCTTTTAGGGAATTATAACATATTTTGTACACAAATATCCCTATTTATGTGCATTTTAACTCAACTTTAAGGGGTTTGGAGAGTACTATGTTGGTAGTTCTTCCTTGATTTGAACAATGTTTCAACACATTTTTGTGTAAAATGACTCTTTTTCTGAAATTTGTATGTATCTTTGATTTTTTCTTACTTTTGGATGGAATTTACTCTTCTGTTAGAATGTTTTTTAAACTGACAGTTTGTTTGAAATAAAATCAATACTATGTGGTTTGGGTTCCATGTCATAGTTTTCCTTAATATTGTGTTTTAATAGATGATATATCAAAGGGTCCAGCAGCCTTAGTTAGTAACAAAGACTACACTCATTCATCTACACTCATTCAAGACCCATACCTCTACGATTAACGTCTCAAATACAGTAAATAGTGTATTGCTATGGTGTATATAAAGTGTGAGGAATTATCTTGTGTTTGAGGTTATTACACTTCATTTATCATGTGTTTGTGGATATAATAATTGTTATTTGTAAGTTTAGGTTGGTTAACATACAATAATTCGGTTATAAATGCTATACATATTGTTTAAAATCCTACCTAAACTATAAAAACTTTAGAAAATACGGTATAATTTGATGTACGATCTCTCATTATTACACATGTAATGTGTTAGCATTTTTATAAATTATGGAATTTACAACAAAACAAATTGATAAAACTTTGTTAAAATTAAGTTTACTCGTAATAATTTAAATATAAAGCATAAATTATTGTAAAAGGTTCTATGTATTACGTATGATAATTGGTAATAACAAGAATATCAATTGATTTTACTGAATAAAACGTAGTGTGTAAATAAATTATTATTGCTCTCTTTTTTTAAAAGTACGGGACTATAATACCAATGATTCTTTCGTTTTGTTCAATAATAGACCAGATATGGTCGGATTTTACAATCTCGAGGAAATGCAACGTTGTTTGATATCACTAACTTGACCTCTAGGGTTAGCATGTGGTTGATATGCAGTCCGTCTGGTGCCAATTAAAATAGCAAAAAATATTGAGGTCAGCCATGTTTTGTGTGAGAACTGAATGTACTGTCGGTGCACTGGCACTACTGGCAGTTCAGTAACTAGTATATGGGTTGTGAAATGGTAGTGAATTAGTCCTTGAGTGTCGGTACAAAGGAAGGAATGTTTGTGGAGAGGAAGTGAAGGTAGGTGTGCTTGTTTCGTTATGTAGGGGGGCTGATGGGTTCTGGATATGTACGTGGATGGGAAGTGAGGTATTTGAGTCCACAGAATTGATAATAAAAGTAAGTAAGTAATGTAACCTAGGTAAGATGTACATGCATGCAAAGGTGGGCGAAAATAGGAAATTGTTATAGTTAATGAAAGAAAATGTGAAGCTTGTGACCAATAACGGACCGATAAAGCCCGAGTAGACTTTGTAAGTACAGTTGAATGGCATGGGTAAGAGCGTTAAGCTAGCGTGTTAGGTTTAGAGGATGTCGGGTTAATACGAAGTTAACCGGAAGTAGATGGTAGTTGAAGGTAAGAGCGCATGTTAACAGAGTATTTAATATAAAATAAGAAATTATTTAAAATGGATAGGGTAACAGTGTATTACAAATTATAAACAGATTAAATATAAAGAATTGTCCCTTCATTTTTGAATAAATAATTAATTAAAAACGTGTATTGCGGGTTGCCTAGAGTGTTAAGTAGGGGCTTGAGAATGAACTGTGATTCGATATAGGTAACAGTGTAGGAAGCCGTGGATGAGTACCCAAAGCTAAGAGCGTATGTTAACTGTGTATTTGTTAAAATTTGAGAAAAATTAAATTAAATAAGTAGTCTAACAGTGTATTACAAATTATAAACAGATTAAATAAAAAGAATTATCCCTTCATTTTTGAATAAATAATTAATTAAAAACGTGTATTGCGGGTTGCCTAGAGTGTTAAGTAGGGGCTTGAGGATGATCTGTGATTCGATAGATAAGTATAGGTAACAGTGTAGGAAGCCATGGATGAGTGTCCGAAGGTAAGAGCGTATATTAACAGTGTATTTATTAAAAAGTTGAGAAAAATTAAATAAGTAATCAGAGCGTGGCATTTGGGTGTGCGTCAGACCAGCAGACGACGTGTACGAAGGTAGCCGACGGTTGCCGGAAGTACACGAAAGCATTTTATATAGTACATATGTAAATGGCCACCATCTTTTGCATTTTATATAGTATGAGATGGGAAGAGTGCATTTTGTATAGTATACCGAGGTAATTTGAGGGAGGGAATTTTCCCACGGGGACTTCCCTTCCGAAGGCGTCATGTTTCCGAAAGGATGTGCTGTTTTGCCACCAGGTGCGCTACGATCGGGTTGAGCACATAGAGTATTTGGAGTAGTGTATATATGAGTAGAGTAACAAGGGGCGCATGCGTGCCCGACCAGCAGACGACGCGTGCATCATAGGCTAAGAGCGTACGAAGGTAGCCAACAGTCGCCGGAAGTACCCGAAGGGAAAGACCGCCATCTTGGATCCGGTTGTCATCTTTTTACATTTATTATAGTGTAAAGTCCGCCATATTGGATAAGGAATTTTGGAGGGAATTTTGGGTGGGAAAGACGCCATATTGGACAAAAAAGTGAATTTTATATAGTATATCATGGAAAAAGACGCCATATTGGACAAAAAAAGTGAATTTTATATAGTATATCATGGAAAAAGACGCCATATTGGACAAAAAAGTTCATTTTATATAGTCTAAGGTCGCCATCTTGGCTGAGGGAATTTTTGGCGGGAATTTTGGGAGGGAAAGACGCCATATTGGACAAAAAAAGTGTATCTTATATCGTATAACAAGGGAATTTGGGGGGAAATTTGGGAATTTTAGGGAAATGAGAGGGTAATTTGGGGGGAAATATGAAGGGAAATGTGGGAAATTGGGTAATTTGAGGGAAATTTGAGGGTTATTTGAGGGAAATTTGAGGGTAATTTGGGGGAAATGTGAGGGAAATTTGAGGGTTATTTGAGGGAAATTTGAGGGTAATTTGGGAATTTGAGGGAAATTTGAGGGTAATTTGGGAATTTGAGGGAAATTTGAGGGTTATTTGAGGGAAATTTGAGGGTAATTTGGGGGAAATTTGAGGGTAATTTGGGAATTTGAGGGAAATTTGAGGGTTATTTGAGGGTAATTTGGGAATTTGAGGGAAATTTGAGGGTAATTTGGGGGAAATTTGAGGGTAATTTGGGAATTTGAGGGAAATTTGAGGTTAGGAAATTTGGCGGGAAACAAATTTGAGGTTAGGAAAAGTGAGGTTAGGAAATTTGGCGGGAAATGGGCGCCGCCATCTTGGAAAAGTCACGTGACCGCTCTCGACCAATCAGAGGCCAGAAAAGTGGGTCCAAAGGTCAAAGTGGCGCAGAAATCCCAAATTTTGACGGCATTATCCTCATCTTTTCACTACTTGACTTCAACTTGTATTCCATCTTGTTAGTAATAGGGAGTCTTGTGGAAAGTACGAGTTTTATTTACTTAAATGTTTTTGAGATTAAGATGAAATTGACGTTTTCAAGGATGTACTATTTGAAATATGTATGAGTTTGTAAGAGTTTTACCTACATAAATTATTTTGTAGGGAAAGATGAAATTGATGTTTATGAGGATGTACTATGTGAGTTTTGTGTGAGTATTTAAAAAAGTAAATATTCTTTTTATTTTATAATCATATTTATTTTGTCTTGATTTATTGTCTTTCAGATTTCACAAGTCAGGATGAGGCTGGTATTTATTTTTGTACGTAATGAAGTGGTTTTATAATATCTATTCTCTGATTTTTGTTGCTCTTGTTTTAGGATTTTTACGTTGATATAACATCAACATTTTACTGATATAACAACAACTTTTTACTGATGTAACAACGACATTTTACTGATATAACATCAACATTTTACTGATATAACAACAACTTTTTACTGATGTAACAACGACATTTTACTGATATAACAACAAGATTTTACTGATATAACAACAAGATTTTACTGATATAACAACAAAATTTTACTGATATAACAACAACATTTTACTAATATAACAACAACATTTTACTGATATAACAACAACATTTTACTGATATAACAACAACATTTTACTGATATAACAACAACTTTTTACTGATGTAACAACGACATTTTACTGTAATAACAACAAGATTTTACTGATAAAACAACAACATTTTACTGATATAACAACAAGATTTTACTGATATAACAACAACATTTTACTGATATAACAACATTTTACTGATATAACAACAACTTTTACTGATGTAACAACGACATTTTACTGATATAACAGCAAGATTTTACTGATATAACAACATCATTTTACTGATATAACAACATTTTACTGATATAACAACAACTTTTAACTGATGTAACAACGACATTTTACTGATATAACAACAAGATTTTACTGATATAACAACAAGATTTTACTGATATAACAACAAAATTTTACTGATATAACATCAACATTTTACTGATATAACAACATTTTACTGCTATAACAACAACTTTTTACTGATGTAACAAAGACATTTTACTGATATAACAACAACATTTTACTGATATAACATCAACATTTTACTGATATAACAACAACATTTTACCGATATAAAATCAACATTTTACTGATATAACAACATTTTACTGATATAACAACAACTATTTACTGATGTAACAACGACATTTTACTGATATAACAACAACATTTTACTGATATAACAACGACATTTTACTGATATAACAACGACATTTTACTGATATAACAACAACTTTTTACTGATGTAACAACGACATTTTACTGATATAACAACAACATTTACTGATATAACAACAACATTTTACTGATATAACAACGGCATTTTACTATTTACTTTAACTGTCAGAATGCATTTTATGGTCATTTTCTTAACAGTTGTAGTTATAATAACTCAATTTAATGTGTGTTTTTATTTTATCTTTTCTTTAAACACTCTTGATTGTATTAATTCTTTTAAATGAATATACGATGAAATCTGTTACACCTAGCTCCTCAAATCAGTGTATCATTTTGTAAAGTGATTTGTCAAATGATATTTAATATTCTCTGTTTTTTATGGACACTTTTTGAATAAACTCATTCCTGAAATTATTATCATGCTTAACTTGGTTCACTAAAACCTTGGGTTGAAAGGTTGAGTAACACGTCACTGTCATATCCGGTGGGGAAAGTAATCAGCAGTGTCAAAGCAAGTTTGTGTACGGCCCGGATCAATTCGTTACCATTGACAACAAGGTAATGAAGGTAATTAGACCAGAAGGGATCTGTTACCGTGGACGCCAGAACAATTAACATCCAATCCGGTAGGAGTGGCAGTAATGTGACGTCACACGCGGACGTGTGGGCTCTCTGGCGGAACCTTGCTGTACCAATTTACGATTTATCGTTAAAAATGGCTAAACTTTCCCACAGTAAAATTATAAACGTTTTTATTTTCTATTTCTAAAATCATCTCTTAATGCTGTTCGATATAAAATTATATATTTGAAAATTTGTTTGAATAAAAGTGGTAGTCTGCTTACAAGTGATAAATGTGATGAGAGTAAATTTTAAAATAAAAATTCTTTAAGATATGAGGCTACCCAAAGTATTAGGCCTCCCTAGATATGTAACTCCTTAAGAAACCGTGCGATATATTTTGAGAATATAGTAGACAAAAGGTACTAACTAACGAAGTGTAAAGTAAAACTAAACGATTTTTTTTAAATTTACATATATACAAATGACATGTTTACACAATTTTAGTTGAAAATTTTACAATTATCTTTGTATAAAAGAGTAGATTAATAATATGCTCTGTTACAGTGTCCTTAAGTTGTTATTGTGAGTTTTTAATGTAAAACCATCAAGAACGAATGGCATTGAAAGTTTCGCATATTTAAGCATGAGAAGATCTTTAATCCTTTTTTACTGGATTATAGATACTCCATTTTTCATTTTAAAAAACCAAAAAAAAAAAAAAAACCAACTTTGGTCCACTATAATAGGTCCTTTTACATGACTCTTCAAGTATCACGATACAACCATTATTCCGAACCGAATCGTTGAGGTAGAAACATACGTTTTTGGCGTTTTTCGAGGAGGGATACGGCCACCTTAACACAAGAGAAACAAACCTATGAAGTCCTCAATGATATAACATCCCTTCCCATTAAAAAAAACCAGTGATTAAACGAAATTTAAAAAAATGTAATGTTAATTCTTACATTTAAGTATTTATTTTTAAAATATATATTTTAACCTGATAATTATTTTGTGTATATTTGTAGATTTTTGTACTTTTATTTTACTTAGTTTACAAACGTGTGGGCTATATAACTATATAACAGGCTATATAGCAGGCTATATAACAGGCTATATAACAGGCTATATAGCAGGCTATATAACAGGCTATATAGCAGGCTATATAGCAGGCTATATAGCAGGCTATATAACAGGCTATATAGCAGGCTATATAACAGGCTATGTAACAGGCTATGTAGCAGGCTATGTAACAGGCTATGTAGCAGGCTATATAACAGGCTATGTAGCAGGCTATATAACAGGCTATATAACAGGCTATATTGCAGGCTATATAACAGGCTATATAGCAGGCTATATAACAGGCTATATAGCAGGCTATATAACAGGCTATGTAACAGGCTATGTAGCAGGCTATATAACAGGCTATGTAGCGGCTATATAGCAGGCTATATAACAGGCTATATAACAGGCTATATAACAGGCTATATAGCAGGCTATATAACAGGCTATATAGCAGGCTATATAGCAGGCTATATAACAGGATATATAGCAGGCTATATAACAGGCTATATAGCAGGCTATATAGCAGGCTATATAACAGGCTATATAACAGGCTATGTAACAGGCTATGTAGCAGGCTATATAACAGGCTATGTAGCAGGCTATATAACAGGCTATGTAGCAGGCTATATAGCAGGCTATATAGCAGGCTATATAAAACAGGCTATATAGCAGGCTATATAACAGGCTATGTAACAGGCTATGTAGCAGGCTATATAACAGGCTATGTAGCAGGCTATATAACAGGCTATGTAACAGGCTATATAACAGGCTATATAACAGGCTATATAGCAGGCTATATAACAGGCTATATAGCAGGCTATATAACAGGCTATATAGCAGGCTATATAACAGGCTATATAGCAGGCTATATAACAGGCTATATAGCAGGCTATATAACAGGCTATATAGCAGGCTATATAACAGGCTATATAAAAGGCTATATAACAGGCAATATAACAGGCTATATAGCAGGCTATATAGCAGGCTACATAACAGACTATATAGCAGGCTATATAACAGGCTATATAGCAGGCTATATAACAGGCTATATAGCAGGCTATATAACAGGCTATATAAAAGGCTATATAACAGGAAATATAACAGGCTATATAGCAGGCTACATAACAGGCTATATAGCAGGCTATATAGCAGGCTATATAAAAGGCTATATAACAGGCTATATAGCAGGCTATATAACAGGCTATATAGCAGGCTATATAACAGGCTATATAGCAGACTATATAGCAGGCTATATAACAGGCTATGTAACAGGCTATGTAGCAGGCTATATAACAGGCTATGTAGCAGGCTATATAACAGGCTATGTAGAAGGCTATGTAACAGGCTATATAACAGGCTATATAAAAGGCTATATAACAGGCTATATAGCAGGCTATATAACAGGCTATATAGCAGGCTATATAACAGGCTATATAGCAGGCTATATAACAGGCTATATAGCTATATAACAGGCTATATAACTGCAATTAATTAAACAAACATGGATTCCTGTCCTTCCCACATTTTGTCCATCATACAAAATGTTCAATTATTGAGAAGATTGTTGTACTGCAGTTGTAAAATGGGTCATTATAGACAACCTTCTACACAAGTACTTGCAATCCAAGCTAGCCGCAGTTATTCTCTTCTATAAAGTGTTCTCAATCCGTTCTCTTCGCCTCTCCTGTTAATGTCTGTCTCTAGCTCCTTATTATAATCCATGCATCTAATCTGTTCGTACCTCTTAGATTCACGTCGCATTCAATCTATTTTTGCCCGTCTCGTCTCAACAATAATAAAGCCACGTAATTCAATTCTTTCTTTCATTATATATTTATGTAGTGTCTAGTAAACTGTAGTACGCGTGTTTTAAACACATACCACTACCAAGTATTTTATTAAGAGTTTTACGGATTTATAAATTGTTTTTGGACAAGAGTAAATATGTTATTTGTAACCCATGATTGTTGAGGTCACATATATTTCCATTAACTGTTTGGGGGAAAGAAGTGACAACAAGACTGGCTGGACAGCCGCCAACCGTCTGCCTGAGAACCCTCCATTAGTCATACTCTTGCTCATATATTCATATAGCCAAATGTGAACTCTCAACACCTTTTATTGGCTCACAATTCTGGCCTGCGTTTTATAGCCATATATCCATGGAGAGGGTTCTATTTTATCTGTTAACAAAAAAGAACAATCAATCTACACCAGCCAATCTAATTTAGGTTTATAAATTATTACTTTTGAAAGTTTGCTAACTGAAGGATGTTAAGCCGACGAGATTTAACTTGAGAATACACCCCCCCTCCCCGTGATTTCAGCCGAAACTACACTGAGAAGAAATCGCAAGATTTTTCTCCTAGTGGACTTCAGACGCCCACCGAAACTAACTTAAGAATAAGCATGCCCTCCTCCTAGTGAATTCAGCCGTCGAGACTAAATTGAGAATACGCAAGATTCCCCTCCTAGTGAATTCAGCCGTCGAGACTAACTTGAGAATACGCGAGATTCCCCTCCGAGTGAATTCAGCCGCCGAGACTAACTTGAGAATACGCGAGATTCCCCTCCCAGTGAATTCAGCCGTCGATACTAAATTGAGAATACGCAAGATTCCCCTCCGAGTGAATTTATCAGACGAATATAAACTGAGAAAACATAATATTCCCCTCCGGCTGAAAACACCACCAGCCTAAATTGAGAATACGCAAGATTCCCCTCCGAGTGAATTTATCAGACGAAAATAAACAGAGAAAACATAATGTTCCCCTCCGGCTGAAAACACCACCAGCCTAAATTGAGAATACGCAAGATTCCCCTCCTAGTGAATTCAGCCGTCGAGACTAAATTAAGAATACGCAAGATTCCCCTCCAAGTGAATTTATCAGACGAAAATAAACTGAGAAAACATAATATTCCCCTCCGGCTGAAAACACCACCAGGCTAAATTGAGAATACGCAAGATTCCCCTCCGAGTGAATTTATCGGACGAAAATAAACAGAGTAAACATAATGTTCCCCTCCGGCTGAAAACACCACCAGCCTAAATTGAGAATACGCGTGGTCACCCCTACGGGTGATTTTAGTCGTCAAGACTAAATTGATAACACCGCAATCGGTTCCTCTGCAAGCGATTTATGTCGCCGAAAATAAATTGAGAAAGCATAAAGTTCCTTTCCGGCTGAAATAGCCGCCGAGAATACGCATGGGAATGATTTAAAACGCCAAGACTAAACTGAGAATAAGCATGGTCTCTCCTCTAAATGATCACAGTAAACCACTAACAATTTTTAAAATTACCTTACACCTCCAATATAAATACCGAGTCTTGTTTATAGTAATGTTAAAACTAGCGATATCAAACGACCATACTAGTTCCTCTAATCTCTTATTTTATTAAATACACAGAGTAACCTATGATACAGGACGACTAGACGGGACGATAAATTCCTAGTTCTTACTAGGTTTCACATGACCCTAACAAGTCAGCACAAAGCACGCCGCCTCCCTCTAACCACAATACCCGTGTAACTACGGGGAGATGGTAATCCAGAACCTTGCGGCTTGCCAACTTATGCCTCGCTCCCATAAACTTAGTCTGCCAACTCATTTACACCCCGCAGTCTTCCAACTAGACTCCGGAGCCTTATTGGATTATCAAACGATACGTATAGTCTATATTGTTCATATGTATGTGTCAGTGTGTGGATTACAAGTACCATTCTATAACACCCTTAAGGAACATTGCAAAAAGTACAAATTTTTAAAACATAATTTAAAACCTAAATTGTATATATAGGTGGTAACTTGAGTAACAAAATATAAAGCTTTGATTTTATTTATTTATTCAAGTATTTTTCATGATAGCTACAGAATAATAATTAAAATACAGCTGTCTTAACAAAATTACTTTAAGAAACTAAATTATGACAATGAACAACATAAATTAAAATAAACAAGCTGGCAGCTTCAATAATATAATCCTATAAACTTCATCTATTTGTATTTAAACATATTAATGAAATATTCTATGTACACAATTTTGCTCGACTAATACAAATTAAACTAATATTATTATAAAATTATACAAAATAACTTTTATTAAACCCTATGGTTACCACATTTATTTAGGTAAACTGTAATACTATCATTAAACAATATCAGCTACGGATTGATAAAAACTAATTACCCTCAAAGCTTTAAAAAATGGAAAATTATAATGAGATACAGTTTTACACATCGGCAATAAGAATGTGTTGGATGATCTAACGTTACGATAAGGTACAAACAAATAAATATTACTAAGCAAAAAATGACTATCAATGCCGTTACTTAAGCCTTTATAAATATCATGAAAAATTCTCTACGCACAGCTAATTTAGTCACGGAAAAATACTTCGTAATATTGTTGTTGAATAATCCAGCGGACAAGTAAGATTAAACTGTTTAAAATATAGATATCGTAATAATTTATTTTGAACTATTTCCAACGTGTCACTGTCGTAATTTGGTAAGGAATTCCAAACTACCGAGCAGTATTCTACTTTACTTCCAACTATCGAGAAATATACTTTTAAAATTACATCAACATTTCTAATTGGACCCATAATTCTTTTCATGAACCCCAAAAGCCTATAAGAATCAGTCAATACATAATTTACATGATCGCAAAATCTTAAGACTTGAATCGAAAAACACGCCCAAATCTTTGATTATACTAACCAGCATCAGTGGAGTGTTATTAATGTTTTAAATTGTTGGGTTTAAATCTTCTTCCGGGAATAAGCCATAGAAAAACATTCATTAACATTAAGATATAGCTTATTAGAAGAACACCATGAGTAAAGCTGATCAGCTGACATCTGCAAAAGATGAGTGTCAGTATTAACTTTAATTGGTCTGTACAAACATTTAGAGTCAGTTATGCAATTCGAAAGGTCATTAATACAAATCAGGAAGAGAAGAGGACCTAAATTAGATCCTTGTGGTACGCCAGAACGGCTTAAATAATTATACGAATTATAATGACAAACTGAAACAAACTAAAAACGATTTTTCAAATATGATGTTAACAAACCAAAAGATTTAACAGAAATAGCTATACCAAATAATTTTTGTAACAAAATATCATGGTTCACCTTATCAAGAGTTTTGGAAAAGTCTGTGTATATATCATCCATTCTAACGCCAAGATCCAGTTCAGATGATATATGAAAAGTAAATGTCATCAAGTTAGTTGCTGGAGAACACCCAGGCAGAAAGCCATGTTGGTTGGGACTTATTTTAAATTTTACCACAGGAAATATCTGTTTGTACAATAGACGTTCATAAACCTTAACAAAAGAATTTAAAATATTGCATATAAAGTTTTATGGGATCTACTTCTTGGTATAAAGGGTTATACATTTATTAAGTAAACGTACTATTTTACAAAGAACATATATTTTATCTGAGAATAAAACAATCAGGGATCTGAGAATCTCCTTGAAAGGAAGAATAACAGCTGTCAAGTTTTTACATGCTATAGTTGCAACATATTAATTATAATCGAGATTTTATCTAACGACTGATCTTATTGATATAAAATTCCAGTTTTAGAATTTTATAAATATTTGAACATTTTGACCTCTTATTAGCACTTGAGATTACAGATATTTTTTAATCAAATTTGTTGGCAGTACTGCAATTATACGCAATTTAAAATACAATATACTTCAAAAAAATTTACTCCTACTACATATTGAAGAATATAATATCAAAAACATTTATTTTAAGTTTTATCTAATTCATATATAAAAAAACCTAAATAATGTGTAACTAACTTTCTGTTGGGAAAATAGGAGGAACTGTTTATTTGTATTGGTCATGCTATTTCGCCTTTACTAGAGTATGAAGGGTGACTCAAGAAGGTTGTCGTAACAGAAGTGTATGAGCAACCATAAACACCTTGAAAGAGTTGACAAAGGAAACAGGTTAGAAATGAAGAAGGGAACAACATTTGATGACGTTTACAACCTCATATTTTTCGTTTTACCTATTCCAACTCGTAACCAAACAATAATGCTTTGATAAAATAGCATTTTTAATTAAGTGTCGTTGACTTATTTGTATCCTCTGCTGAATTAAATTAATCGGATTTTAAGACACTTAGACACATTTTTACTTAGGTATTGTACAGACAATAGATGTACCAACATACCAACAATTATAATTATCGAATAATACAAATAAAATGCATATCATAACATTAAACTGGAACAGAATTTACAACACCTTCAAAGATTATAATTTTAAAACAGTTTCATTATACTATAAAAACACCCCTAAAACTAAAACTAACATACTTTAATTACTCTGTGACCTCCTGTGCTGTATCCAGAGGCAATGCAGGGTAAAATACTTTGTTTATTGTGGGTTTTATCTTGAATTACCAGCTGCTCGTGAATTAATTATTAAGGTTATACAAACAGTTTTTCTACCTAGTTTTTGTCTCTATACTATTAGATAATTTAAACTCATTAGTAAGTCCAGACCGAGTGTTGGTATTTTGCACAAGTTGATGGGGCATGTTGAGCAAGTATTTCGTAGATTAACAAAATATGAACAGACATTTTATGTAAATTACATCAAATTTAGGTTTAAACATATAAACTAGCCACCTTCCATCAGAAACGTTAACATGTAAATTAGTAAATTTGAAAATTGTACGTTTCTAGTTGTTTCAGATTCTAAAATTAAATGTGACATACATTTTTAGGAGACGTATTTAATATTTATTTAGTAATAATACTATATAGCTATAATGACACAACATTTTAAATCTTAGTTTCTCCTGTTTTTAATCTGAATTATCAATAATAGCAAATGTTCGTACGTACAAAAAATAAAAGCAAAATAAAACTCTACAAAAAGATTCGGGATCTTTTCCGTTATACGTATACCACTATTTAAATCTTTCCCGTTATGTGTCAGCAATCCCAAAATATTTCCATATACATCGCGCCGCGGCAGTTATGGTTAGGTTAGGTTAGCATAGCCTATTGTAGAATGTTTTTACAAATTACAGGTTCATTCTACAATATAATAACCTAACCTAACCATAACTGCCACGGCGCGATGTATATGGGCGGCCTCGATGTATTGGGATTGCTGACACATAACGGAAAAGGCCGAGTATTGGCCACCTCCATCAACATAATAAGGTAACTTACTTACATAAATATAATACTTATAATGAAAAAGCATATAATTCGACATTAAATAGTGGTATACGTATAACGGAAAAAATCCAAGATTCGTTTAGGAGTTTGTAAATGTTGATGTTGATTTTAATCACGTAGGAACAATTTATTTTCGAACCTGACATCACGCGTATCCAAATAAAAAAGTTGTTTATAAACGGATTTTTCACAAATAAATTACATTTGATAAAAAATGAAATTGTACGATAGAATTGCTTTGAAAATTCCTAATTAGTTTTATAGAAAAAATATTTGAGTATGAATTCACTATATCAAAAGCAACCCCAATGCGCAATTTTGAGACGTTTAAAATGACACCTCATACACAACTTTTGCTCTATAAATAACGAAAAAATATAGATTCACAAACAACAACAATCGCAAATATAGATTCTTGTGGGATTAAAAACAACATGGCCGAAATACTCTGCAGACTCTTAACGGGTTTCCTGTACGCGAGCATACATCAAGAGATTTCGTTTCCTACTTCTACATATGACACAATTAATCGGTATAAATATTTACCAGAATGATTAACAACACTAATGAAGAGCTCTCAAAACTCGTCTAAAGAGTGGTTTAAGATCGGAGAAAATCCAATGATAAATAAAAGAGTTGTCGAAGTTCTCATAAGACTAATCTGCAGCTTCATTACTGAACTTTGTTAAGTCCGGTGTTGTGAGAGATAATTTCATGCAATCATAAAATTCATGTGACACACGTGTGGGTGCAAATTAACCAGACAAAGCTGATAGAATTATTAGAATTAAAAACTTAATAACTCTGAATATGATTATTGGATGTTATAAAAGTATTTGGATCTAATAAAAAATAAATTTCAAGATTTTCGATCATGAATATATCCGCTTTACATTCTCAAGTTTTCTCCTTCTTATCAAGTTCCAGACAATAGAACCTCTGGTCTTATAACTAACAGAACCCCTGCAAATTCCTGTTAGTTATGTATGCGTTGACAATTCCTATTTCAATGTAAATATTGATCAATGGAAATAAACAATTTATTTGATTTAATATCGTGACACAGCTCTGTACCTCGGACTCATAGGTACTTTCCTTTAAAAGTAGTAAATTATCTTTGGTGAAAAAAGTATGAAATATCTTTTCTTGGAAGAAAAAGTCAATATTATTGTGACATTTTTATTTAGAATACAATTTTCCGGTGCACCGATATTGCGCACCAATCACTAATCCCCAAAAGGGTTCCCCAACCTCCTCGCCGCTATTGCGCACTTGACCCAAGCAGGTACCTGAGTCCTCAGCGTCCACCGTAATAGCTCTGGAATTCGTCACTTATGCCTTTCTTACAATCCACACAGGTTCAATTTTAGAACATCAAAATCTTACCCCCACTTTAAACTCTTCCTTGGCTTGTTGCGGGATGACGAATAGTGCCTGTGTTTTGTTTTGGCCGTTTGTATTTTCACTCCTCTGCTTTCACTACAATAACGAGCATGAGTATGAGCTTGCACAATACTTTCTGTTGAAAACAGAACAAATATTCCTCTGCATACTCTTGGATATAATAATAAAATACAATGTTGGGGATCAGTAGATCAAATATTTTAATTAGTCTTTTAAAATTACTGTTGTGAATATTTTATTTAAATGTGATGACATTTTGTCATGGGTCAACAGATAATCACTATGGAGTGAAATGTGGTACTATGATTTTATATCAGTGAATTATTTTGGTTAAAAAAAATAATGTTTGCTTTGCTTAATATATTTTTTACTAATAAATAATATTTTTTTATATGGATAGGCAACAAATTGTGATGACCAGAGGTATTCTATGTTTTTTATCTAAGGTGACTTTTGGAATGTGGTAATAAGTATAGTATAGGCTTTGCAATACAAAGAAATTAAAATGTATTTATGACAAATTCATAACGCTACAGTACCTTAGCTTACAAGTCGTCCTGAAAACTTTCCACATATTAGATTGGTTGTAGAATGTCGTTTTGTCTGACACACGATCTGATCTTTCATTAATAAAGCAGTTTAATAATAAGTAAATCTTACTTAAAAATGTAACTGAACTTTCAACGAGTAATTAGTTTATTGGTATTGAATATAAAATATTTCATGTACCTAACAACCAAAGTAATGTATACTTTTTGCGTGGAATGATTATACGAGTTAAACATATAATTGTAAACTAATTATTTATAACTAAACATATTTATAGTAAAATATATTTCTTATTTAGTCACGTAACATATGCAGTAGTGTTGCATTATTCAGCGATGTGTGGGCCTGATAATAGGGAAGCACTTTAAACGCGATGCATTTTGTATGGATTTCACTTGATTTGATTAATTGTTTTCATTAAATTGATTTATAAAAAATAAGGCTATATATATAAGGTCTCTAGGAAAATTAATTAATTGTTGTCACTTTGTACGCATTTTGTAGCATACTAAAATTATTCCACATTCACGTAAGATAGCAAATTGTTACATGGAACATGACTTTAAATAATTGAAGTCTACAATCACAACAATAATGCGGTCAAACAAGAACAGCTCACTGCATTCGAATAGTCATGTATTTTAAAAATTCCTAAAATCTATGCAAACAGACACATATGTGTGGCTAAATACTAACGAAGTTCCCGAAATCTGAACTAAACTTGTAAGAGAAGGGATTTTCTTAAAAGAAGATTGGGCCGCTAAATAAATAAACCAGTCGCATGTCGATATGATTTAACAATCATTAAATGTTTAGTTTACAAGAACTCCCCGACTTCAGCGCCAATAAATGCGTGTTGACAGACCAGTTGTTTTTCATTTTCACATTTGCTTACCACCCCTAAGAGTTCTCGGAAGGGTAGGTGCGCAATAGCGGTGACTACTTGAATTTTAGTGCGCAATAGCGGTGACTACCTGAATTTTAGTGCGCAGTAGCAGTGCGCGCCAATTTTCTTGGTGTCAGCCAAACATGCACAAACATATTTCACAATTTCGTTCCAGTCTCATGATCAGTTCCCATTTTCGTTATCCTCTGAGCATGAAAGCTTGAGTGGGCTATATTTATTGCTCACACGTAATTATGATACACGCGAACGAATAACGTATAAAATAATATATGCCTACGTACACAGTATACAACTTGCAGCATGGAGCATACATTCATCTAGCAAAAAAATTAATCCAGTAATTACACAAATAAATGTTTTTAGAGAAAAACTACACATAGAAAACTTAAACACATTATGAATTTTCAAACATACATACTAGAAGCACTAATACACAATTATGAACAATTCATAAAACCAAATAATGTTAACATCCAACCCAAAAACTATAAATAAATCACTTCCACTACTTTTGAAAAAAAAGAAAGAAAACTATATCAAAGAAGCATCTATAACAATGCATATAAAGTTCAAAACTATCTACCATTCCGATTAAAACATTAACAAGATGAAATTATACTACTGAACATGTTATATTAACATTGGATCCTCCCAATACTCCCAAGATGACTACATATGTTTAAATATTTCACTAATTAGTTTAACATTTAAATTCTACATGCCTTCCCTACGCAAAAATACTTGGCCATCTCTCGTGGGTAACACATTAATGTAATGGAGGTAAGTCTGTATATTTTTTGTTAAATGCTAGTAATAATAATAAGTAAATAATAAGTCTAGTTGACATTTTAGAATTACTAATATATATATATATATATATATATATATATATATATATATATATATATATATATATATATATATATATATATATATATATATAATAATAATAATAATAATAAAATATAAAGCTTATTTTACTAATTTTGAAGAAATGTAATATTTAATTAAGGAAAACGCAGCGAGAGGGAGACTTACTATGTAACGTTATACCGTTGAAGTGCCTTACGACTGGATAACGGTGAAGGCATTACTTAGAACTAGGAACTTGGGGACACAGACAAGGATTACAGGACAATTCGTCCCACGGACATTTCGTCCCCAAAGAAAAATGCAGACATTCCGTCCCACTCTGTGGAGTGTCTACCTGGGTCGGGTTTGATAATTAGTCTCCAAATATTTCTAAACGGACACTTCGTCCCACCCTGAGAGAACCTAACCTAACCCAACCTAACCTAACCTTTTTACAACCCTTCTCTCAGGTGGGACGAAGTGTCCGTTTAGAAATATTTGGAGACTATTTATCAAACCCTACCCAGGTAGCCGTTCCACAAAGTGGGACGAAATGTCCGCATTTTTCTTGGGGGACGAAATGTCCGTGGGACGAATTGTCCGGACACCACAGACAAGACCAAATCATCCAACAAGAAGTCTGCAATGGTAGTCGCCATTTTGCATTTATTTCCCATAAGAGTAATGTTAAATTTGAACTCGCACATTAATTAACAATTGTTCGGACAATTATAATTTTTACATAATTTGAACGAGTATAAAATATACTTGTACATCCACTGTTTAAAATTTTGATTTATCTTTTTCATATTCATACAGATTAAAAACTAATAAATCAAAACTTATTATTTTTATTTCATTACCAGTCCATATTTTTTGAAAATTAAAAAAGAAATATCTGATGGAGCTTATAATGAAGCGTCTAGTAAAATTTGGAACTGGTAATCGTTATATTAAATGTAGCACGTGAGTTTAAATGTTGTACTACACATTTTCGCCCGAGACTTTCAAGCCAATGATAACAGCGCGCCTGGGTGAAAGCGAGGGAACTTTCACATCAGAGCAAACGGCAGTATTCAGAGATGAAGGATGTTTTAACAATTTGATGGCTAAGAAAATGAGTGTTCCTTGTTTTACAATTTATTTTACTTATTTATTCTGTTCATGTTTTGCTTATTATGTGCAAACGATAATGTCATTATTTGTGATGATAATTAATGTACGCCTCCCTTTTACAAATAAAACTATTTTAGAATGTAAAGTAAAGTTAACTATCTAAGTTAATTATCTAAAATTCTTGTCAGTTCCATATTGCACAATGTCTTCCGTCTAGCCAACTTCCTTGCCAGTAGTTATGGTTGTTGTCACTCAAACCACCCCAACTAGCGCTACAGTCAACACAGACATTTCATTTTACCCCTGCAGACTCTAAATGCTATATGTAAACTAAACAAGTTAAATAAGGCATAGTTTTATAGTGTACACATTAAAACACGTCATACTGTTGAATATAAATGGTTATTATATTCACCTTAAAACACGCAACAAGTTTTGTGGGCGTGCAATATGAGAATCTGAAATACGACCCTGCAAATATTATAGTAATTGTAAAAACAATATCATTAAGATAAGTACAGTATATAGGCTATGTTTTTAGTTTATAATAACATTATTAGTGTAGTGTACTATTTAATTTACAATTAAGATATGAATAACTATTTTGTAATTGCTATCCCCGAGAGCATAAGTAGCCCCGAACGTACCATACTCGTATGGTAAAATAAAAATTCGGACCTTTTCCGTTAATTCACTACCACTACTTTTTTATGGCAATTATGGTTAGGTTAGGCTAATTTAGGTGGTTACTAAAGTTGATCACAAACTGGTAAATCCAATAATTGACTTACTGTTGAATTCCCTGTCCGCGTGTAAGTTCTTGGAAAGCGATAAGATAAGGCCAGAGATATCGGATTCCTAGTGGATAAGGAATACCACAGTGGACGTAAAAAAATGATTGGAGAACAGCTTTCAGAGCAATAGAATATTTATCAAATGTTAGTGAAAGGTTCAAAGGAAACAAAAAAAGTAGTGGTAGTGTATTAACGGAAAAAATCTCAAAATTAAATTAGTATTTTTACCTACTTTAAAAACACACATGTAGAACATAATTGCTATGGCAGAATGGTTGACAATTAATTTAATTCTTTCATTAAAACATATTGAAAAAGCATATTTCAATAGCAATACTGTTTAGTTAAATAAAATACATACTTCTGAGTGTTTAACCTTGATGAATTGGTAGTGTGGTAATTGTACTTAACGACTAGCAAAACTGTTTACGAACTAATATAAACTTGGACTTAACAATAATACCAACTACTAACAGACCAGGTTTATGAATTTCATCCCTATTACCAAGTAGTTAATTACATTTAAGCACATTTGTAATAAAACTGTCTCCTGTTGAAGTATCAAACAGTTCATATTAGTTTTATGTTCAAATATTACGATATATCTTGAACATATAACATATTTCATAATTAAGTAACAATGAATTGTCTATCTTTATCTGTAACAATTGATGCTATTCAACGGAATTGATTTTATAAAATAATCTTAATATGTAAAAATTATCAAGTATTCAAAGCAAACAATCTCGTAACCTAAAAGTTGTTTCAGTTTACAAGAATAGAACTTTCATTATTAAAAATTTACAAAATATTTAGTTAGTAAGATAAAAATTTAACAATTTTGTGACTTATACCAAACAACATAACCTAATCAGAGCTACAAAGCGAAATATCAACTATAATTAGCAACACTCCTACATACTGAAAATAAGCAACGGTTTAAATTTAAACCAGGAACGAATGTCATTTAATTAACAAAGATGTATGGACTGTTCATTCCTATAGCTCAATGAGCGCCGACCAAACTTGATGGATTCATATCCCCTTCCCAACGCGTTTTCATTTCCCGCGCTGCTAAAGCAACACAGACGACGCGGAGGACAAAACCAATACAAATACGTCATTGAAAAGTGCACCACTCATTGGTTTTAAAGTTTAAAATGCATCAAATGAGAACGTGAGAAAGTATCGAACTTGTTGAATCGATCATGCTATAAATATAAAACCTCAAGATGGCTTAAATAGCCTATGTGAATTTCAATTTAAACTGAATTCATAGCATAGCCAAAATACCAGGAAATAATTGCATCCAAGTTACCTGATAGTGGAGTCGGATTGATCATAATTAAACTTCATACATGCGTATTTTATAAATATACAACGATTGTGTTAAGTTACCTGATGGTGGAATCACATTGATGATCATTACACTTCATACATGCGTATTTTATTAATATACAACGATTGTGTTAAGTTACCTGATGGTGGAGTCTTTTAAATGATCATTAAATTTCATACATGCGTATTTTATAAATATACAACGATTGTGTTAAGTTACCTGATGATGGAGTCAGATTGATGATCATTAAACTTCATACCTGCGTATTTTATAAATATACAACGATTGTGTTAAGTTACCTGATGATGGAGTCAGATTGATGATCATTAAACTTCATACCTGCGTATTTTATAAATATACAACGATTGTGTTAAGTTACCTGATGATTGAGTCAGATTGATGATCATTAAACTTCATACCTGCGTATTTTATAAATATACAACGATTGTGTTAAGTTACCTGATGATGGAGTCAGATTGATGATCATTAAACTTCATACCAGCGTATTTTATAAATATACAACGATTGTGTTAAGTTA
This sequence comes from Stictocephala bisonia, assembly GCA_035578905.1. NCBI lineage: Eukaryota > Metazoa > Arthropoda > Insecta > Hemiptera > Membracidae > Stictocephala > Stictocephala bisonia. The sequence goes on along the minus strand of JAQJVL010000057.1, from coordinate 704,199 downwards.
CCTGATGATGGAGTCAGATTGATGATCATTAAACTTCATACCTGCGTATTTTATAAATATACAACGATTGTGTTAAGTTACCTGATGTTGGAGTCAGATTAATGATCATTAGACTTCATACCTGCGTATAGTATAAATATACAACGATTGTGTTAAGTTACCTGATGGTGGAGTCAGATTAATGATCATTTGACTTCATACATGCTTATAGTATAAACATACAACGAGTTGTGTTAAGTTACCTGATGGTGGAGTCAGATTAATGATCATTTGACTTCATACATGCGTATATTATAAATATACAACGATTGTGTTAAGTTACCTGATGGTGGAGTCAGATTGATGATCATTAAACTGCATACATGCGTATTTTATAAATATACAACGATTGTGTTAAGTTACCTGATAGTGAAGTCAGATTGATTATCATTAAACTGCATACCTGTGTATTTTATAAATATACAACGATTGTGTTAAGTTACCTGATGGTGGAGTCATATTAATGATCATTAAACTGCATATCTGTGTATTTTATAAATATGCAACGATTGTGTTAAGTTACCTGATGGTGGAGTCAGATTAATGATCATTAAACTGCATTCCTGCGTATTTTATAAATATACAACGATTGTGTTAAGTTACCTGATGGTGGAGTCAGATTGATGATCATTAAACTTCATACATGCGTATTTTATAAATATACAACGATTGTGTTAAGTTATTATAAATATACAACGATTGTGTTAAGTTACCTGATGATGGAGTCAGATTGATGATCATTAAACTTCATACCTGCGTATTTTATAAATATACAACGATTGTGTTAAGTTACCTGATGGTGGAGTCAGATTGATGATCATTAAACTTCATACATCCGTATTTTATAAATATACAACGATTGTGTTAAGTTACCTGATGGTGGAGTCAGATTAATGATCATTTGACTTCATACATGCTTATAGTATAAATATACAACGATTGTGTTAAGTTACCTGATGGTGGAGTCAGATTAATGATCATTTGACTTCATACATGCTTATTGTATAAATATACAACGATTGTGTTAAGTTACCTGATGGTGGAGTCAGATTGATGATCATTAAACTTCATACCTGCGTATTTTATAAATATACAACGATTGTGTTAAGTTACCTGATGATGGAGTCAGATTGATGATCATTAAACTTCATACCTGCGTATTTTATAAATATACAACGATTGTGTTAAGTTACCTGATGATGGAGTCAGATTGATGATCATTAAACTTCATACATGCGTATTTTATAAATATACAACGATTGTGTTAAGTTACCTGATGATGGAGTCAGATTGATGATCATTAAACTTAATACATGCGTATTTTATAAATATACAACGATTGTGTTAAGTTACCTGATGATGGAGTCAGATTGATGATCATTAAACTTCATACATGCGTATTTTATAAATATACAACGATTGTGTTAAGTTACCTGATGGTGGAGTCAGATTAATGATCATTTGACTTCATACATGCTTATAGTATAAATATACAACGATTGTGTTAAGTTACCTGATGGTGGAGTCAGATTGATGATCATTAAACTTCATACCTGCGTATATTATAAATATACAACGATTGTGTTAAGTTACCTGATGGTGGAGTCAGATTGATGATCATTAAACTTCATACATGCGTATATTATAAATATACAAAGATTGTGTTAAGTTACCTGATGATGGAGTCAGATTGATGATCATTAAACTTCATACCTGCGTATTTTATAAATATACAACGATTGTGTTAAGTTACCTGATGATGGAGTCAGATTGATGATCATTAAACTTCATACCTGCGTATTTTATAAATATACAACGATTGTGTTAAGTTATTATAAATATACAACGACTGTGTTAAGTTACCTGATGATGGAGTCAGATTGATGATCATTAAACTTCATACATGCGTATTTTATAAATATACAACGATTGTGTTAAGTTACCTGATGATGGAGTCAGATTGATGATCATTAAACTTCATACCTGCATATTTTATAAATATACAACGATTGTGTTAAGTTACCTAATGGTGGAGTCAGATTAATGAACATTTGACTTCATACATGCTTATAGTATAAACATACAACGATTGTGTTAAGTTACCTGATGGTGGAGTCAGATTAATGATCATTTGACTTCATACATGCTTATAGTATAAATATACAACGATTGTGTTAAGTTACCTGATGGTGGAGTCAGATTGATGATCATTAAACTTCATACCTGCGTATATTATAAATATACAACGATTGTGTTAAGTTACCTGATGATGGAGTCAGATTGATGATCATTAAACTTCATACCTGCGTATATTATAAATATACAACGATTGTGTTAAGTTACCTGATGGTGGAGTCAGATTGATGATCATTAAACTTCATACATGCGTATATTATAAATATACAAAGATTGTGTTAAGTTACCTGATGGTGGAGTCAGATTCATGATCATTAAACTTCATACATGCGTATATTATAAATATACAACGATTGTGTTAAGTTACCTGATGGTGGAGTCAGACTGATGATCATTAAACTTCATACCTGCGTATTTTACAAATATACAACGATTGTGTTAAGTTAACTGATGGTGGAGTCAGATTAATGATCATTTGACTTCATACATGCTTATAGTATAAATATACAATGATTGTGTTAAGTTACCTGATGGTGGAGTCAGATTGATGTCATACATGCGTATTTTATAAATATACAACGAGTGTGTTACGTTACCTGATGGTGGAGTCAGATTAATGATCATTAAACTGCATACATGCGTATTTTATAAATATACAACGATTGTGTTAAGTTACCTGATAGTGGAGTCAGATTGATGATCATTAAACTTCATACATGCGTATATTATAAAAAATACAACGATTGTGTTAAGTGACCTGATGGTGGAGTCAGATTAATGATCATTTGACTTCATACATGCTTATAGTATAAATATACAACGATTGTGTTAAGTTACCTGATGGTGGAGTCAGATTGATGTCATACATGCGTTTTATAAATATACAACGAGTTTGTTAAGTTACCTGATGGTGGAGTCAGATTGATGATCATAAACTGCATACATGCGTATTTTATAAATATACAACGATTGTGTTAAGTTACCTAATAGTGGAGTCAGATTGATTATCATTAAACTGCATACCTGTGTATTTTATAAATATACAACGATTGTGTTAAGTTACCTGATGGTGGAGTCATATTAATGATCATTAAACTGCATATCTGTGTATTTTATAAATATGCAACGATTGTGTTAAGTTACCTGATGGTGGAGTCAGATTAATGATCATTAAACTGCATTCCTGCGTATTTTATAAATATACAACGATTGTGTTAAGTTACCTGATGGTGGAGTCAGATTGATGACCATTAAACTTCATACATGCGTATTTTATAAATATACAACGATTGTGTTAAGTTATTATAAATATACAACGATTGTGTTAAGTTACCTGATGATGGAGTCAGATTGATGATCATTAAACTTCATACCTGCGTATTTTATAAATATACAACGATTGTGTTAAGTTACCTGATGGTGGAGTCAGATTGATGATCATTAAACTTCATACATGCGTATTTTATAAATATACAACGATTGTGTTAAGTTATTATAAATATACAACGACTGTGTTAAGTTACCTGATGATGGAGTCAGATTGATGATCATTAAACTTCATACCTGCGTATTTTATAAATATACAACGATTGTGTTAAGTTACCTGATGGTGGAGTCTTTTAAATGATCATTAAATTTCATACATGCGTATTTTATAAATATACAACGATTGTGTTAAGTTACCTGATGGTGGAGTCAGATTTATGATCATTAAACTTCATACATGCGTATATTATAAATATACAACGATTGTGTTAAGTTACCTGATGGTGGAGTCAGATTGATGATCATTAAACTTCATACCTGCGTATTTTATAAATATACAACAATTGTGTTAAGTTACCTGATGATGGAGTCAGATTGATGATCATTAAACTTCATACCTGCGTATTTTATAAATATACAACAATTGTGTTAAGTTACCTGATGATGGAGTCAGATTGATGATCATTAAACTTCAAACCTGCGTATTTTATAAATATACAACAATTGAGTTAAGTTACCTGATGATGGAGTCAGATTGATGATCATTAAACTTCATACCTGCATATTTTATAAATATACAACGATTGTGTTAAGTTACCTGATGGTGGAGTCAGATTGATGATCATTAAACTTCATACCTGCATATTTTATAAATATACAACGATTGTGTTAAGTTACCTGATGGTGGAGTCAGATTGATGATCATTAAACTTCATACCTGCATATTTTATAAATATACAACGATTGTGTTAAATTACCTGATGGTGGAGTCAGATTGATGATCATTAAACTTCATACCTGCATATTTTATAAATATACAACGATTGTGTTAAGTTACCTGATGGTGGAGTCAGATTGATGATCATTAAACTTCATACCTGCATATTTTATAAATATACAACGATTGTGTTAAGTTACCTGATGGTGGAGTCAGATTGATGATCATTAAACTTCATACCTGCATATTTTATAAATATACAACGATTGCGTTAAGTTACCTGATGGTGGAGTCAGATTAATGATCATTTGACCTCATACATGCTTATAGTATAAATATACAACGATTGTGTTAAGTTACCTGATGGTGGAGTCAGATTAATGTCATACATGCGTATTTTATAAATATACAACGAGTGTGTTACGTTACACCTGATGATGGAGTCAGATTAATGATCATTTGACTTCATACATGCTTATAGTATAAATATACAACGATTTTGTTAAGTTACCTGATGGTGGAGTCAGATTGATGTCATACATGCGTATTTTATAAATATACAACGAGTGTGTTAAGTTACCTGATGGTGGAGTCAGATTAATGATCATTTGACTTCATACATGCTTATAGTATAAATATACAACGATTGTGTTAAGTTACCTGATGGTGGAGTCAGATTGATGTCATACATGCGTATTTTATAAATATACAACGAGTGTGTTAAGTTACCTGATGGTGGAGTCAGATTGATGATCATTAAACTGCATACATGCGTATTTTATAAATATACAACGATTGTGTTAATTTACCTGATGGTGGAGTCAGATTGACTATCATTAAACTGCATACCTGCGTATTTTATAAATATACAACGATTGTGTTAAGTTACCTGATGGTGGAGTCAGATTAATGATCATTAAACTGCATACCTGCGTATTTTATAAATATGCAACGATTGTGTTAAGTTACCTGATGGTGGAGTCAGATTAATGATCATTAAACTGCATTCCTGCGTATTTTATAAATATACAACGATTGTGTGAAGTTACCTGATGGTGGAGTCAGATTGATGATCATTAAACTGCATACCTGCGTATTTTATAAATATGCAACGATTGTGTTAAGTTACCTGATGGTGGAGTCAGATTGATGATCATTAAACTGCATACCTGCGTATTTTATAAATATACAACGATTGTGTTAAGTTACCTGATGGTGGAGTCAGATTGATTATCATTAAACTGCATTCCTGCGTATTTTATAAATATACAACGATTGTGTTAAGTTACCTGATTGTGGAGTGAGATTGATGATCATTAAACTGCATACCTGCGTATTTTATAAATATACAACAATTGTGTTAATTTACCTGATGGTGGAGTCAGATTGATGATCATTAAACTTCATACCTGCGTATTTTATAAATATACAACGATTGTGTTAAGTTACCTGATGATGGAGTCAGATTGATGATCATATTCAGATACTTTTCAAACGGCCTTCGTAATCGTCCTTACTATCATACTGCAATTACATTCCTAAGCGTTTGCAACACCCCCTCCCCCATCGCCTCTCTACACAAACATATACGGTTCGTCCTACCCTCTCCTTAGAGAATTGCTGTAATTAATTTCACTCATTATGTAGCCAAGCAGGAATGTTACAACTGTATTGTAGTTCTTCCTTAGAAGAGTCCTCGAGGAACCATTCTAGAGGAAGTGAAGAGCACTAACACCCATTATTGGACTTGCTTGTCGGTCGAAATTTACTCACTGGAACAGAGAGGAAAACCATCGAGATCAACAGCTTTGTGTCGAAAGACTGTCTTAGATAACAATTCAATTGTAAACATGTATATGTGTAAATATAAACACGCTTATATACACAACATAATTCATCTCGGTAATACTTCATAATAACAATAATTTTACTGTTTAATAACAATGCATATAAACAATTTAACATTTATGTGCAAGGAAGCAGATATATTATAATATGATCATCAATCTGACTCCACCATCAGGTAACTTAACACAATCGTTGTATATTTATAAAATAGGCATGTATGACATCAATCTGACTCCACCATCAGGTAACTTAACACAATCGTTGTATATTTATAAAATACGCAGGTATAAAGTTTATTGATCATCAATCTGACTCCACCATCAGGTAACTTAACACAATCGTTGTATATTTATAAAATACGCATGTATGAAGTTTAATGATCATCAATCTGACTCCACCATCAGGTAACTTAACACAATCGTTGTATATTTATAATATAAGCATGTATGAAGTTAAATGATCATCAATCTGACTCCATCATCAGGTAACTTAACACAATCGCTGTATATTTATAAAATACGCATGTATGAAGTTTAATGATCATCAATCTGACTCCACCATCAGGTAACTTAACACAATCGTTGTATATTTATAATATAAGCATGTATGAGGTTAAATGATCATCAATCTGACTCCATCATCAGGTAACTTAACACAATCGTTGTATATTTATAAAATACGCATGTATGAAGTTTAATGATCATCAATCTGACTCCACCATCAGGTAACTTAAGACAATCGTTGTATATTTATAAAATACGCATGTATGAAGTTTAATGATCATCAATCTGACTCCACCATCAGGTAACTTAACACAATCGTTGTATATTTATAAAATACGCATGTATGAAGTTTAATGATCATTAATCTGACTCCACCATCAGGTAACTTAACACAATCGTTGTATATTTATAAAATACGCATGTATGAAGTTTAATGATCATCAATCTGACTCCACCATCAGGTAACTTAAGACAATCGTTGTATATTTATAATATAAGCATATATGAAGTTAAATGATCATCAATCTGACTCCATCATCAGGTAACTTAACACAATCGTTGTATATTTATAATATAAGCATGTATGAAGTTAAATGATCATCAATCTGACTCCATCATCAGGTAACTTAACACAATCGTTGTATATTTATAAAATACGCATGTATGAAGTTTAATGATCATCAATCTGACTCCACCATCAGGTAACTTAACACAATCTTTGTATATTTATAAAATACGCATGTATGAAGTTTAATGATCATCAATCTGACTCCACCATCAGGTAACTTAACACAATCGTTGTATATTTATAAAATACGCATGTATGAAGTTTAATGATCATCAATCTGACTCCACCATCAGGTAACTTAACACAATCGTTGTATATTTATAAAATACGCATGTATGAAGTTTAATGATCATAAATCAGGCTCCACCATCAGGTAACTTAACACAATGGTTGTATATTTATAAAATACGCATGTATGAAGTTTAATGATCATCAATCTGACTCCATCATCAGGTAACTTAACACAATCGCTGTATATTTATAAAATACGCATGTATGAAGTTTAATGATCATTAATCTGACTCCACCATCAGGTAACTTAACACAATCGTTGTATATTTATAAAATACGCATGTATGAAGTTTAATGATCATCAATCTGACTCCAACATCAGGTAACTTAACACAATCGTTGTATATTTATAAAATACGCATGTATGAAGTTTAATGATCATCAATCTGACTCCACCATCAGGTAACTTAACACAATCGTTGTATATTTATAAAATACGCATGTATGAAGTTTAATGATCATCAATCTGACTCCACCATCAGGTAACTTAACACAATCGTTGTATATTTATAAAATACGCATGTATGAAGTTTAATGATCATAAATCAGGCTCCACCATCAGGTAACTTAACACAATGGTTGTATATTTATAAAATACGCATGTATGAAGTTTAATGATCATCAATCTGACTCCATCATCAGGTAACTTAACACAATCGTTGTATATTTATAAAATACGCATGTATGAAGTTTAATGATCATTAATCTGACTCCACCATCAGGTAACTTAACACAATCGTTGTATATTTATAAAATACGCATGTATGAAGTTTAATGATCATCAATCTGACTCCAACATCAGGTAACTTAACACAATCGTTGTATATTTATAAAATACGCATGTATGAAGTTTAATGATCATCAATCTGACTCCATCATCAGGTAACTTAACACAATGGTTGTATATTTATAAAATACGCATGTATGAAGTTTAATGATCATCAATCTGACTCCATCATCAGGTAACTTAACACAATGGTTGTATATTTATAAAATACGCATGTATGAAGTTTAATGATCATCAATCTGACTCCACCATCAGGTAACTTAACACAATATATATTATAATACCAAAGTAAAAAAATATAGATCTAAGTGAGATAATTAACGAATAACATCCAAGTGTATTTTTATTTGAATTAATATAACATAATGCATCTAACATCAAGGATATAAATGATAAGAAAAAAACAGACTAAAACCTAAATTTTAAACAAGCATATGCAGCAACAGCTGTAATGGAATCTGTTGACTGCGGTCTTATCAGCAGGCTTCATCTGGCCACAAATCACTCTGATAACAGACTGTCGGGATAAATCATGGCGAGTGAGGTAAATCACGAAAAAGGAGTGTTATGGATTTTTATGGTCCAATAAATCACGATGACATATAACCAACAAAGTATTTCAAAAAAAAAAAAAAAAAAAAACGGGACTGAAAACAATTAATTGTTAAGTTTTATATGATTTGTTATGAACTAAAATGTATATTTGTTTCATTTAAATTGACATTTGAAACCTTAAGAGCAATTTCAAACAAGTTAATTACTTTTCTAAATTGAAGATTCTACGATTCTTAGATATGAGACGCCAACATAACTTTGAGCGTATTTTAAAGTGAATATGAACGATTACTTGAGTGTAGATGACCTATTCTGTTTGGTTACTAATTGAGTTCAACTGTTCCTCAGAAAGGGCTAGTTATTAATATCCCAATAGTCAGTGCACCTAAGGGACCTAAAGCTTTACGTGGAATCCGAACCACGTAAGTGTTGGTCTGATTTTCAGCTTGACAGATCAGACAAATTATTGGTTTGTGCATGTATGAATTTTACGACAATTACTCAAAATTATTTCAATGTAGACTGTAGACATGGAAACTTTAAAACGAATATATTTTTTTCTGTAACAACAACAATATTAATTAAATGGCCTTTTAACGTATTAATATGACACAACAATCATTTAAAATTAAGAGTGTTTCAGATTGGATGCAGGACAAAAAATGATCCGTCAACAATGATAACATACCAGACTTTACAGACCTGATAAGATAGACCTCACTCTTCGTGAAAAATGTTTAAAGCGTATTTTTCATCCCATACAAAGAACCTTGTGAAAAGGAAGCAATTTTTGTATCTAGGATCTTTGGCAAGATTGTAATGCCAAAACCACTTTCACATTGTGTCATAGATTCTTCTATAGGATCCAGATGTTATCTGACATGCTGATAAAGGGGATTCTCCTATCATCATTTATGATGAAGTAGGGGGTGCCTATAAACTGTTAATCTAGGTTAATTGAGTACCGCGATTGTTTTAGGCGTCCTTAAAGTTGAACTTTATGCAGATTTTAATGATAGATAAACAATAGACTAGATAAACAATTAAGTTTTTTTTCTTGAGGTTTATAAAGAAGGGATCAATAACTCATTGTTAATGTTCGCATACATTTAATACTTCAATGTGGGGTTTTTCATCTTTTTACTTACGTATATTAATGTTGATTTTCATTACGTTATGCTCAAAAAATTTAATCATGGACTTTCTATAGATTGATTAAATACGGATCAGGAATTAATTATATTATTTGAAAGCTTTTACACTTACAACTTAGGAATGTTAAGTAGGATTCATTTGTCATTTTTACCAAGAATGAAATTGCCAAACTTCTCTTCCCATTTAACTCTTCCCATTGACACGTCCCATTTAACTGTTCTCAAATAAGTGTGCCTTAAAAATTATCACTTCCCTCTATCCTTTTTTTAGGTAAACATTTATTTTCTTTATCATAAATATAATTAATAACATCTAATAACCCTGGTGTACGTGTAAAACCCCTCATAACACTTACAGCAAGCCCTCAATGACTGTACTACTAAAAGGGAGTTAGTAGAGGGGAAGGGAGGACACGACCATATGTCCGAGCCATAAACGGTCCGACCACGTCCCATTTAACTGTCATTGTTCCAAGATTGAATATTGTTTCGTAAGTTACGACCCCACATGGTCACTTAATTACGAAATACAAACTACTTTGGCGAAGATCACTAAACAATAACGAATATAAAGCACCAAAACATTTATTATAATACAAAATTCAACTTTATCATTATAGATTCATTTACATGCACGTGAAAAGTACTTCAAATGAAAATAAATAAATAATTAACATGGAAACGAACAAAAAATTAAATAAAGAAAATATCTAGTTTACATCAACTTTAAATAGACGAAGGTTATCTACAGAAAAAATCAGTTGGACCACGAAAGCCATAGAATACTTATGCACATTAATGGTTATGGATCTAAATAATTATGCATGTAGGATTTCTATTAAACTGTCTGAATATACGTGCTACAATACGGGATAAAAATATAAACTTAAGACAAGGAGATTTCAGTATGCTCGATAAAACACACGAACCGTTAAAAGTGTTCACGTAAAAAAAAGGAACACTTTTATTTGAAGAATATTACTTTACAATTAGTAATACTTGTCATAACACAATAAATATACCAAAACAAATTCAAGGCTAGAAAATATTAATATTTCCGTCAATCTTATATTAAGCGTCAAAACACAATAAAATTTACGTTAGAGCCAACCATCTGTACCCGTAGGCCGTAGGGGCGTAGCTCTTGGGGGAATCCCAAAGAGACTTAACCCTTCTCTCGCCTCTAAATAATTATATAAACAATTTCATTAAATATATTTACATCTTTTTCTATGTTACGAAGTGTTAGCAATAGACAAACAGAAATTTATTTAAATAAAGCTCAAATTATCTGCTGCAAGAACTTTAAAATACGCAGAAGATATGTTTTTCTACGCAATGTTCTGGAAACTTTAATTTTGTTTGTGTAAATTATACACTTCGATAATAAAATATAGCAAAGCATTCCCAAAAACTCTAACCGTGATTGGTTCTCTGTTCACTTATCAAGTTAGGAGTTCTGTTCTCGAGAATCACCGTCACTCGTCAGCTACTAGACCCGTACGATGTCGTTTTACAGCCACCAGCTCCCTTGCAATCTCAGTCCCAACAGAGGTTAGTTATGATCTTTTTCAAGAACAGCTGATTTTCGTTGTTTCGCAAAATTTGAGGAATGCTTTAACTTGTTAGTAGCAAAGAAAAAATGAAAATATTTTAATAATACAAGTTCATGGTTCTTTAAATAAATTAAAAACTGCATTAATACAGAAAATATTAATTAGTACAGGTTTAAACTCTCCTTCCAAATCAGAAGGAGTTATATTTATAATTACATTTAAATTGGTTCTGCAATACATTTAGTGGAATATTAAAGTTCAACTCTGTCATTATAAATTTACTTTCAAAGTTTGGCTAAATATTGGAAGTACACAAATTAAATGTGTGATGATTCACCAATGTTAATTATATTTAAGTGTTATAGATATCTCTGTAGTACTTTAAGTAGCACAGTGTTCGATTAGAGTAAACATTGCCTCAATTATTCAACTACGCATTTACATGAAAGCTTAAACAAAACTAAGTTCTTAAAACTCAAATACTCGTAGTCAAATACGGGGAGGGTACAGTATTACTTATTTGTAACATACGAAAGTACAACTATCTGTCATGGTGGGCCAGGAATCACTCTGATAGCCGACTGTCGGCATTCATCATCGGAGAGAGAGCGGACTTTTATGGACTTTTCTATGCTGGAATAAATCACGCAGATTGAAAACAAAGGATAAAGAGAGGGGGTTAACATATCAGCGTGAGCGAGCCTGCAATAAATTTGCCGATTCATTTATTTAACCGGAGCGGTAAGACTAATCCCGCGGGAATAACGTTTCCTATTAGTTATTTTAGGTAGTATAAACTTTTTACAGACAAAAAATATTTACTGAGCCAATTTATTTACATATGTATATGAATATATTATAAGGACGGGTCTATTGACATATTTTAAATCATCTTATGAAATGTATAGCAAATGCATGAAAGAAAACTATACGCGCAGGATCAATTGAAAGGTTATAAAAAGATAATATTTACATCACGATATACATCCAAGCACTACAGACGATTAAAGCGAATCATTCTTGTAAATACAAATTTAATACAAGTACAAAAAAGGATAAACTTTCAAGTGTCAGACGCAAAATCTCATTTCATTTAATTTTTTAGTGCAGGAGACAATTAACATTCCAGCATAAGTTTATTTATAAGCATTAGCTATTATATCTAAAATTTAGACATTCATTCACATCAAAAACACTGTCAAACTTACAATTAATCATCACTCACTCTCGCAATCATCCTTCTCCAATTTGCACCCACTTTCAGCTGAGGGGTCAGTCCTTCAATTGGTCTCTCTGTTCCCTTCCAGAAACTCGCCCACGCTGTAAAACGTATTAAACGCAAGAAAGCGTTTAAGACGAGTTTTAAGCACCTTAGGTATTCTGGAATTCTTAATTGACAGTGGCAACTGTTGATTAGGCGAGCACCTGCTTGTGAGAGCAAGTGTTCGTAAACTACCGTTCTGTGTCTCCCAGTCCAGTCATTTTGATCTTAGGGCTACGAAATAAAAATATGAGTTCCCCTCTATGCATGAGGAAATTACTTTATATATTGTCAGATAACCTATTGTCAGATAACCTAACTGATATTATCTATATATGGTGATCTACCTATTGAAGCATGAACCCTTGTTGTCATATAACGGATCTGAGTTTGTGTATACTGACGAGGTCCCCAAGGTTCAGTATTGGGACCTATTTTGTTCTTATTATATATAAATGACATATCCCATAGCATACGAGGCGGAAATATTTGTCTATTTGCTGATGACATCTCATTCAATCTTTCCCATAAAAACCTAGAACATCTTGAAGTCAAAACATTTATTCAATGCAGTGCCCTTTTGCAATGGTTGGATGATAATTGTGTCTCTGTTAACAGTGACCTGAATTTCACCTAAAACGACGCAAAAATAATGACAATAACGTAAATTCTCATATATTTATAGGTGATTCTGAAATACAATCTTCTGAATCTACTAACTTTTTGGGTCTGTTGATTGACTACAACCTAAAGTATCACCATAACATTGATAAGGTATGAAGAAAAATAAGCAGTGATATTTTTGTTCTTCGTAGACTTGTATTATGCTAACAGAGATATACAATTAGCGGCTTACTATGGTTGTATTTATCCTCATATGGTATACAGCCTTCCAATATGGGGTGCTTAATCCACTGGTACTAAGCGGGTCTTACGTTTGCAGAAGAGGGCCTTGAGGGTTATTCTGGGTTTTAAAAAATTCCAATCCTGAAGAGGCATGTTTACTTTAGCTAACCTGTTAACTTTCCCTAGTCTGTACATTCTAGAAGTGTCGTACTTTTTTAAACAAAACATTCAACTTCACGCGCATAAAACAGATTCTAATTATACATTGAGAAATTTCAACAAAATACCAACTCCAAAACACCGTACTACATTTTTTTGGAAAACAAATATCTGCATCTGCGGTTAAAATATTTAATAACCTTCCATCACGTCTTAGGGCTCAGTCCTCACTAAAAATGTTTAGAAAAATGTTAAAGGACTTTCTGTTAACTAAGGAGTATTACTCTATAAGTGCCTTCCTAGCTGATAAGGAAAAATTGTAGATTATATGATTGTTTGTAATTATTGAAACATTATATTATTTTTGACTGTCATGAAATATTACATTGTTAATCGAGGATAAATATTTTGATTTGATTTGAGGACTCTACTTTGTGAAGCACGAACTCTGGTTTTCAAATAGATGAACTGAGTTGGTATGTATGGATAAAGTCTACCTTTGTTGTATGTATGGATGAAGATTAGCTTGTGAAGCAAGAGCCCTGGTTGTCAAATGACCGAACTGAGTTTGTTGAAAACTACCTTGTGAAGCAAGGGCCCTGGTTGTCAAATGACCGAACTGAGTTTGTTGAAAACTACCTTGTGAAGCAAGGGCCCTGGTTGTCAAATACCGAACTGAGTTTGTTGAAAACTACCTTTGAAGCAAGAGCCCTGGTTGTCAAATGACCGAACTGAGTTTGTATGTATATGGATGAGGACATGATGATTCTAATTTGTGAAGCAATGATGGAATTGGGTTCGCCTTTATAAGCATGAGGAAATTATCTGAACACCTTGCTCAAGCTGTCATTGGACAAGACAGAAAATGACTATAAGAGGTGATATTTAGATAAAAAAAAAAAATTAAATTGTATGGTGAAATAAAGGCTAAAAACAGATAGATTAGAGAAAGGATTTTACTTACCCTTGTACTCGTATATGTGAGGGAAAAATGCAGCGAAACATTGTGCAAGGGAGACAGAACACCAAAATAATTTTAGATCCACTTATATTTACTTTTTTACATTAATTTGCATTTAATACTGATTCTTCGTACTTGGTGAGACTGAGTTGGGAAAACAATTACAACGAATACTAGTTAAATTTAAGTTAAACACTAATGAAAACCGACTTGATGGAACAAAAAATAGTATAATGTACTTACAAAATCAATAGAGTGGTCAGTCTAATCATCGTACCTGTAACAAAATATTATACTGTAAAACATGCTCATGGACATCATCATTAGGTTGAGTAAAATACACGAAAAATAAAAACACTGGCCTTCCAATTGGGGGTTCTTGAAGGGATAACACGGTGACACAATGAGTTAATATGCATGGAATAATTTGTCTCTGATCAGTCTCAGCCGTTGCCTTTCTTTTAAAAAAAGGGATAGTTTTAAATGTTGGTTAATCAGTTTTTTCTTCTTAACATTTCTGAAAAACTATTTCTTATGTTCTTAGGATTCTCGTGGTAATACACTAGTCACAATTCTCTATGATGTTGCCTTGAAACAATGGGTTTACATGTTAGACTGCTATTAGATTGTTAATTATATTTTATCAATAGCACAATCATTAAGCATACGCGACAATCTTTTTTTATACATATTTTAAAATTTTTACCATCTAAGATTTTCTTAAACTGAGGGCCACTTTATTGTGAAAAAATTCTCCTTGGCTAATTATATTTAAAATAAATGTAATATAGAAGTTAATCTATTTTACCAATATATAAAAATATATCACAAAATCATGTTCTTATTAAAAATATAACAATACCATATATTATCTAATTTAATTTTCCACTTAGCGGCTGGCTAAAGGAAGATTTCCATTAAATGAACTTGCCAAAACAATTAAAATTCAATCTCTTAACTCTTTCTGCGAAGGACAACGCTCAATATGTACTTCAAAACTCTACAAAAATCGTATACCAAGCCCCGCTTGTTTGGGACACCACCTATAAACTCCTTTTTGTGAGCTTGCTCACACTCCCCTTCCCAGGTAACCGCAACTTCGGGTGTCTTACGTATTTTAACATCTTTGTAATCTTTATTTCTCTCTCTCTTTCTCTTCCCTTACGTTATATTCGAATTATGTATTTATTGTAGAAAACCTTTACTTTTATGCTCCATGTTCTACATTAGGCATTTCCCTAAACATTCAACGATTGATGTTAGTATTTTGGGGCAACAGATTTATATATAGAGTATTTTAATTTTTCCACGGCCTTAAGCCACATCAAGTTCGCACGGCGAAGGAGATTCGACTATTAACGTAAAACACTAGGCCTAAATCTAAAGTACCACTACACGAACTTGATTTACAGTGATAAACATATAATTATTAATATTTATAAGCTTAGTTTAGTGAAAAATAATGACTAGCATTCTTAATAACAATTGAATAATCTTGAACCACTGTTTCAACGATTCGTGGTTATTAGGAGATTTATTAGTTAACAGTTTTGGCCACCTACGTTAAACTAGCGTAGTAATCCTTATACAGAGTGAGTTTTATGTCCTGGCACACCTGGATATAATTTAAACGGCCCGAGATATCTATGTGAAACCTTGACCTTACCTATTATAACATATTTTCTTAATTTTTCAAGTTGTTGAAAATTTTGCCCCCTTTTCTAAAGGGGGGTAAAGGGGGGCAACTAAATATTTTCAAATACAAACCCCTATCATGTGACCCCTCATTTTAAAGGGAATAGAAAAAGAAATCCAATAATGCAAACTAGAGGTCTATACGTTTATTTTAACAGATTTTATGACAAATTTATAATAATAAAATCAGTAACTGTTTTGTCCTTTTTTTTATGTCCTGGCACACCTGGATATAATTTAAACGGCCCGAGATATCTATGATGAAATGCAAGTGAGTAGTAAAGAGAAAGTCAACAGTAGATTGTTGCAACCGGTAAGATAAGAACAAGGGAAATTCCAAAGCATGTTGACTCATGTTAGTCCAAAATGACCAAAGCATGTTACGATAAACAGGACAGTTAGTGATTTTATTATTATAGATTTGTCATAAAATCTGTTACAATAAACGTAGAGACCTCTAGTTTGCATTATTGGATTTCATTTTTTATTCCCTTTAAAATGAGGGGTCACATGATAGGGGTTTGTATTTGAAAATTTTTAGTTGTCCCCCTTTACCCCCCTTTAGAAAAGGGGGGCAAAATTTTCAACAACTTGAAAAATTAAGAAAATATGTTATAATAGGTAGGGTCAAGGTTTCACATAGATATCTCGGGCCGTTTAAATTATATCCAGGTGTGCCAGGACATAAAACTCACTCTGTATATAATACGTGAAGCAGTTTTTTGTCAAAGTAACTCCTCCCTTATTTCTTAACCGATTTAAACGGTCGAGGTGTTTGCCTCTGTTTTAGTTGTGCAATAAGGTCTTAATTCTTCAAAATTGTCAATCTTAAAGGCACGAGAAGCCCTTAAAGTTCGTTTTCGGCCATAATAATAACATGGAGAGAGATTTATATGAATCGAAAAGTAAAAGCTGTTCATATGTAGAGAGAGATAAAATCATATTTATCAAAATAATAAATTGACAACTGGCTCACATTTGAGGTGACCATAAAGATCAAGTACAAAATAATTTTGTTAATTTGTTTTATAAAATAAATGGTGGTTCAACATATAAGTAGAGTCTTTTATAACTCCAATTAGTATTTTTTCTGTTATATCATTTGATATGTTGTAATTTTTCAAGAACGATGAGGTGAATTTAGATATTGTTCCTCTACTTCCAAATAAAAGGCCAATTAATTCCCATTTTACTACGTCGTATATTTTAATTAAATGAGGAATGTAAGCTTCATACATTTTCTTCTTTTCATTGTTGACTAATTCGGCCTGATCTATTGTAGTTTCAAATCTTACTGTAGGATCTGTAATTAGGGCATATTTACTATTTTTGTTTATAACAATTATATCGATTCTTCTATTTCATCCTTCTGTTGACTGAACGTGTATTTCTTCATGTACGTCCCAATTGTTTTGTCTGAATTCATTTGCCAACATTGTTCTTACTTTATGAGGACGATTATTTCTTAGTAATTTTCCCTTAGGGCAATGATTTACAAATGTTTTAATAGCTGTTCAAATGTAAACCATGCTGTTTGTAATATTGATGATGTTAGATCTTTGTTAATGTTAAACCAGGAAAGGTTGTAGACATGGTTTAAATGGTAAACTAATGTAGTTGTTTTATGTATCTAATTAATCTTTACCTGTAAACAAAAACAAATGAAATACACACGTTTGAAATAGGCAAAGTAATATAATTGGGTGTTTTTACTAATAAATAGGTAGCAAGGCAATTAATGTGAGTGAGATACTGTAAATAAATTTAATATTGTGATTTTACGTTATACAGTTAACCTATTTATTATTTGTAGTCAAAAGTCACAGGCCGAGGTGTAACGAGCGCAGCGAGTGACAGGGGTGTCCCCTGATCAGTTACGGATTTCTTCACAGCCTGTGTTTGGTTGATTACTGATATTATCTTTTTGTATAAAATCCAAAAACGATGTAGGCCTACACACTCTCATTGCGAAATCTGCGGAACCACTCAACAGATTTTGATAAAATTTGGAGGAAAGTTAGCTTTTGTATTATAGAGACCCATTAAGAAAGGGTTTCTCGGATTCCATACCTCAAGGAAGCCTCTCAACCTATTCTTGTTTCCATAAGAGTGACATTGGTACGGTATTCATTTCACTTAATAATTTATTTCAAACAGCTGACAAAAAAGCTTGGCTAATTAATTTTGTTTTTATTGTGAAATTTTAAGGTTATTTCTCCTCTCTGACATGACTGCACGTTTATCAATCCATCTAAAATGGTTTTAAAGAATATAAAACTTTGTTATCTAGGAGGATTACAGTCGGATGAGATTTTCTATATATGTAATGGTTGAGACGGAACCACTTAGTTAGGGATTGTAAGTAAGCGTAGAGAACCACCTGTAGCGAGGGCTGTCGGCAAGTCATTTTATAAAAATCAAAATACATCAAGTAAAGCGGCAAGATTTAACAGTAAAGACTTAAAAATATATAATACCAACTACCCTAGAAATTCGTTACATTATACCACCGTTTACATTTCTAAACGTATTGAAAGTGATTTAGTCTGAAATTTTTCTTATCGTGGTTGGTTCGACCCACGTATTTTGCTCGGTTGTGCCAACCTTTGACACAAGGATGACGTCATATGGCTACTCTGCTGTCATAAATCCTACTTTGTGGTCCATTTTGGGTTACAACCGTTATCCGTCACGGTGATGGGTGAGGGGGGGGATAAAATGTCACCTGCAACACAGTAGTGTGTACACGAGATAACGTGACAGAGGAGAGGCGGAGTCGTGAATAACGCAAAAGAAATGTATAAAAAGAGTATTTCTCATAATACCAAGTTTAATTACATTTTAAAGAGCAAGTTGCTTAACTTTACGTACTTTATTACTAACAACTAACTTTATATAAACTATATTTCATAGAACAAACCGACAATAACCTTAATAATGACTTTTACGTATACGTTTACGTCTAATTACATACAAGCTACGTTTCAGAGGAGCAATAAGACCAACAACTTATTTATTTTGTTTTGACGTTGCATAATCCATTCATAACATTATTACTTGTTAATGATGTTTAAGTAAATTCGTTAAGACATTATCTTAAATTAAATTCATTATCTTTCATAAAAACATTAGTTTCCTAAGGGAAAATTAGATTGCACTGTGTTCACCTTATTGCCAACATTCATAAAACATGTCAAAACTGCGTTACAGAGGTTGTCCATAGTTATAGCTTTATAATTGTTAATTTACATAACAAAAGACTGCAAGCAAATAATTTACATTTCTTTTTCTGTAAATAATGTTCACATTGTACTGTGCTGATTCGCTTCCTTTGAATAAGTTCTCCGTATAGAACAACAGTGTATGGAGAATGGGCACAGTAAGGTTAAGAAGGAAATCGGCCTCTCCTTCATAGAAAAATTAGAGGTAATTTATGATTAAATAAAATAATTATTAAATTATTTACTAAACATATTTTATTATTATTTATGGTTTATTAATAAACAACAATTATACCTATATAATTCTTTCCGTAAATAGCAAATGCTTGCTACTATTTTGAGGGTGTTTTACTGTCTTACAATACTTTAGCGTATATCAGGATTAAAAATATTCTACTTTACTGTATATTAACTTTATCACAGAAATGTATCACCTAAGGTGGGTACTCTCGCTTACTCTATCTGAAGTTCTCCGCAATTATCAATAGTCTATGAACATTGTGGGTACTCTCCCTTTCTCTATCTGAAGTTCTCCGCAATTATCAACAGTCTATGAGAATGGTGGGCACATTACCTTACTCTATCTGAAGTTCCCCGCACTTATCAACAGTCTATGAGCATGGTGGGCACTCTCGCTTACTCTATCTGATAGTTCCCCGCCCTTATCAACAGTCTATAAGAATGGTGGGCACTCTCACTTACTTTTATCTGATAGTTCCCCGCACTTATCAACAGTCTATAAGAATGGTGGGCACTCTCGCTTACTCCATCTGATAGTTCCCCGCACTTATCAACAGTCAATGAGAATGGTGGGCACCCTCGCTTACTCTATCTGATAGTCCCGCACTTATCGACAGTCTATGGGAATGGTGGGCAATCTCTCTTATTCTATCTGATAGTCCCCGCACTTATCCACAGTCTATGAGAATGGTGGGTACTCTCCCTTACTCTATCTGATAGTTCCCCGCACTTATCAACAGTCTATGAGAATGGTGGGCACCCTCGCTTACTCTATCTGATAGTCTCCGCACTATCGACAGTCTATGGGAATGGTGAGCAGTCTCTCTTATTCTATCTGATAGTCCCCGCACTTATCAACAGTCAATGAGAATGGTGGGCACCCTCGCTTACTCTATCTGATAGTTCCCCGCACTTATCGACAGTCTATGGGAATGGTGGGCAATCTCTCTTATTCTATCTGATAGTCCCCGCACTTATCCACAGACTATGAGAATGGTGGGTACTCTCCCTTACTCTATCTGATAGTTCCCCGCACTTATCAACAGTCTATGAGAATGGTGGGCACCCTCGCTTACTCTATCTGATAGTTCCCCGTACTTATCAACAGTCTATGAGAATGGTGGGCCTCTCGCTTTCTCTATCTGATAGTTCCCCGCACTTATCAACAGTCTATGAGAATGGTGGGCACTCTCGCTTACTCTATCTGATAGTTCCCCGCACTTATCAACAGTCTATGAGAATGGTGGGCCTCTCGCTTTCTCTATCTGATAGTTCCCCGCACTTATCAACAGTCTATGAGAATGGTGGGTACTCTCCCTTACTCTATCTGTTAGTTCCCCGCACTTATCAACAGTCTACAGAGAATGGGTAGAGTAAGGTTAAAGGTTGGCCTCTCCTAAAAAGGTGGTATTTGAGTAAGACAATGATTATAGTTCGCTTAAAACTGGAAAGGCATTGAAGATATGAATCGATGTTGCCACTTTCAATACTTCAGGATACCTTCCTAATGTTAATTTTATTATTAACGTCATTATTCCTTCTTCCTTAATATTATAAAGATGGTTTCTATTAGCACGAGAAATAGCATTAATGACAGACGGAGAAGTGTATGATAAAAAAAATTATAACCTGATAAAAAATAGTAGAATATGTAGTGATTCATTCCACTTCTTATTAGGAATTCTAATAAATAAATATAACAATTTTATATTCTTCATTACCTAATAATTACGATAAAAATGTATTAGAAACTGCTTAACTAGCATGACTGACTCATAACAATCAAAAACATAAACTGCGAGTAAAAAGTAAACACTCATAAAGGGTATAAAGAAGCGACTGAGGGAACTGTTTGGCGTGGGGGAAGTAGAGACAGATTGGTAGCACTTTATGTTTATTTTCAATCCAAGAGAAAGCCTCTGTGATACAAAGCAAGTAACCACTGCCGGTTCATTACACTAACACTGCATAGAAACACAGCTTAACTTAACTTGTATTACATTATTTGCCTGTTTAGTTAACCAAAAACGAAGGGAATTGAACAATTACAACTTGTTTATTTATTTATTGTTTACAAAAAAAATTTTAAATTATTAATTGACAGCTTGTGTCTGACAAAAATTGACTATATATGCAAAGATAGTAGGACAACACTTGTTCGCCGTAAAATATTTGGATTTAAAACCTGTTCTTCGATGTTTAAAACGTATAACGTAGATACGTTAGAACCTAAATAACTATCGGCTAACTATGGGTCATAACTGATAAAGTCTATATAACTATCGGCTACCTAGGGGTCATAACTTATAGAACCTAGATAACTATCAGCTAACTAGATGTCATAACTGATAGAACCTACATAACTATCAGCTAACTTGGGGTCATATAAGCTAAGTCCTATATAGATTGGTTATCGTTATCAAACATAAAGGTGCTATCATAGTATTTATACCTCAAGCACCAAAATAAAAATTTTTATTATTTAAAGTTGTTTACTTAAGTTTCATGATTACAGTAACAAGAGCCATGTCATTATTTCAATTTACAAACAAACCACTGCAAGCCAGTAACTTAAGTTTCTTTTTCTATATGCACTTAATTTTTTGAAGGGCAGATTACTTTAATAAGCTAAGATAAATATTGGTCTTATTTAACTTCAAAGAATGTATACTCCTAATTAAGAAGTAATTTAAATATGTAAGTATAAGAGGAACTGCCAAGTACCTCCAAAAGGTTTTTTATCTATTCAGATACACACAGCAATCCTGGGGTTATATACGCTGTTGTGGCTGCAATATGAAAGCTCACCCACGTTGTATCTGTTGAAAAACCCTTAACAATGCTTCGTTAACACTAGCATTTTGCACATGTGACATTTCAGTGCTTATTAATTATCTAAATAAATAAACTCAGAGATCAAAAAGACATTGTAATGACAACCGTCATATATTCCCTTATCAGTGCTTTCCTTCCAACCCCAAGCCCTAATGACAGCTGATGAATGTGGATGGAATAAATCACGTCAAACGTTCAATCAAGGAAGCAGATTTCAACTCGCATCCCTTCTGTTGTGCGTTGTGCAAAACCCTTGTTGGCTGAATTTAAATTAACGTTATAGCCTAATACATTTTAACATAACTGCAGATTACTTATTAGTGAGATATTCCACTAAATGACTCATTTCTGACATATTTTAAACGTTTTAGCTCCAAATTGTAACTTTCAATGTAAATTAAAAAATATATATTTGCTGAATAGGACAAGGCGTTCATTCTGGTACTGATACATTGCACATACAATATATAGAAAAAAAGATAGTACATCTTCTTATTTAAAACAAGCCACGTCTGGTCTACATTTTTTGGCTCTAAGAATTTTTAATTTTAATTTTTTTAGGAGGTGTTTACGACCACGAGAAATCGATTGGAACCGGTCTCAACACTAAGATAATTCTGGTTTCTATCCCAGTGGCTCCTAGACGTCCCGTGTTATCGACTTCTAGCAGAAAAAAACAATATTTAACCATTATCGACTTCTAGCAGAAAATCTTGTATCAAACAACAGGTATTTATCTCCTAAATCAAAAAATACATTACATTTCGGAAGAGATAACATTTAAGGGCTTCGCCCCCCCAAATAAAAATTATGCTCATAACCCAAAATTGGACTAGAAATGAAGTCTCCCTAAAAAAGGAGACTTCATTTCTAATATCGAATGCCGCACGGAGTCTGTCTAAATAAAATCGACGTCACAAGGTGGTTTATCTATGTAGTAACGAATACGAAACCGATCAAGGTTGTTACCAAGAAACTAAGAAGCCTAAGGAAAATCCAAGCACGCAATTGTTTTCCTCGTTCAGTTGTACGATATTACATATACAATTTTATATTGTATCATGTTTTAATAATTGTTATACTAGTTGTAACAAAAAAAGCATTGGAATTTTAACTAGTTTTCACTGTGCATCAAATACACTTTTATTACTAAAAAACCTGTTAATATATTGAATTTATATTTTAATGCGTGGTTGAAAAGAAGTTTTTTCTATTACTTTTATAAATTTCAAAATCTTAACTTTTTAAGAAATAAAGTTACTATCAATTTTCTTAAACAACATTTTCTTGGCTTCTAGAGGTTGTAAAATTAATTCCTTGGTCAAGTTGTAATCCTTATGAAATTTATATTTACGATAAACATACTTTCAAATGCGTAAGTTAATGCATTTATTTTAAAACCATTTTAATTCGATCACTTTAAAGTGAGTAGACATAATTTCTGCACCGACAGTAGGTTTCCTATTGACTGTAGGTAGATGATTGTGTTGATGTGCCTTACCGACGTTGGCTTGGAACTTTGAGAACTGCACAGATGGTCCCAAAGAGGACACAATAGTATTAATATGCATGGAATAATCTATCTGCGATCAGAGGACGGCGCCACAGCTATGATTCTGACAGTTGTGGCAAGTCTATTATTATATCTAGTACTACGTCAATGTCGTGTGAAACCAAGATAACTGATTATCAAAGGATTAACTCCTTAATCTTAAGTACATAAGCTAAATTTAACGATGAATATTACTATAAATTGAATAATAATACTACCCATCAAGTCAAATGCTTGTCAATACTAATATTTCGTCTAAATACTATTGAGCAAGGCTCAGAATGATATCAAATTACAAATACTCATTTTACAACTATTTACCGGTCCCAGAGACTAACTTTAAGTCTAGATAAAAGTCAACTAATCTGCACAGACCAAACATGCTGTGTATTTTACAACTATTTACCGGTCCCAGAGACTAACTTTAAGTCTAGATAAAAGTCAACTAATCTGCACAGACCAAACATGCTGTGTATTTTCAGCGAGGAAATATAGAATTTCAATAAAATCTACTACAGTATTAGTTAATAATACATTTCTTAAAGTTCGTTTTCATCGTGTTTACAGTTAGAATATCTTTAAGTATGCATAAACTGATTTACTAAGGAATTTGAAAATATTACTGTTTTTATAATACTTTTTAGGTTTGAGTCTCAATAAATATTTTTATTTTGTACTAATATTTTTCAAAATTTTAAACATTATAATTCAGTACCACAATTGATTGAATGATATGTTTTTCATTTTCGGCCCATTAAAACAGTTTAGAACCGACACATAAACCGAAATGGGAAACAACTTTGGAACATGGGACATTATTTGGAGCTCTCTCTACAAAACAGAACTCGCAGTAATGAACTACATGAACGGGACCATTACACATTGAGGCACACCCCGACAATTTATCACCATTGTGTCCATTATAACTAGGTATGAATTGGTCAAGTGAAACAGCTAGTTAGTGTTACCGCCACGTGGCCAGTACATACCTAGCGGTCATCGTCCTGGACACGACGGGTCACTACAATAAACTGTGACTCATCATGGCAAATCCATCGGTAAAACACTAATCTCCAAATGACATGACGTACACTTGTCACTGTTATTTACAACGGTCAATGGTATAACTGTCATATTGGCGGTTGTTAAAAATCCTGACATTTCGCTATCTCCTTGTTCAGTCATCATGATCACACGACTATAGCCGATCCCTCAACTACTCTGAACACTCAACTTCTAACTCAGTATTCAATCAGTTCTACACTCAACTATAGCTAACGTTTCAATCACCTCTACAATCAACTATAGCTACCACTTTACTCTCAACTATAGCCGGCCTTTCAGCCACCTCTACAATCAACTATAGCCGGCCTTTCAGGTACCTCTACACTCAACTTTGGCTAACGTTTCAATCACCTCTACAATCAACAGTAGCCGGCCTTTTAATAACCTCTGCAATCAACAATAGGCAGCCTTTCAATCACCTCTCCACGCAACTATAGCCAACGTTTCAATCACCTCTACATTAAACTCTAGCCGGCCTTTCAGCTACCTCTACACTCAACTTTGGCTAACGTTTCAACCACCTCTACAATCAACTGTAGCCGGCCTTTCAGCCAACCCTTCACCCAACACATAACCTGTAATAAAAACACAAGTAGGAGTCTCGTTGTTGACTGTGAAGTCACTATAGCCAGATTTGTGCTTTATATTGTGTTTACCGCTTTGGAAATGGTGGAGAGTATCAAATTCATTTCCCAACTACCCTCCTCCCTCTCCTTGCTCCATCGATATATACCGACGACGCCTGGCCTCCATCCTCCTAGTTTACTTCCTTCTCTTGAATAGGTCAACCATAAACAAATTGTTTATTCATTTGAAGAATGTAAGTACATTTTTACAAGGAGTACTAATAATTATTTTGCGTATTTATTAACCAAAATCAGCAGAAAGTGCCGACATTGCTGAACCCCTAATTTGGGTTTGAACGCTCCATTAAAACCACGAAAGATAACAAACGTATGTCCGTTTTACAATATAAATTAATTACCAAATATTGGTATAAATATTACATATGTACCTTCTTAAACTAATTCATTTCTGTATATATTTAACGCTTTGATTAGTTTATACATTTTTAAGGATACGAAAACTAATAACGGATGCGATCAAATGTTAAAGAGTTAATGTATCGGATTAGGCAGCTGATACGACTTGTTGCCCCTACCACTATGAAAGGGAATGTCTAGACAATGGCGAACTGTATAAATGGACCCCTATCCAGCATTATAACAATCCCCTACAAATTATCACTATTGTTAGCACAATTCATGGTATGACTTACATCTGTATTCATTGAGCGATGCAGCTGATCAAACGTTTATTACTGATACATACATCATAGACATCATGCACATACGAGTGTTAGAAAAACATAAAATAACATTTAGATGATTGGAAGATTAGAACATTAGAAGAATTAATTTAAACTTGGCAAATTACTACGCAAAAAGTAATTATTAAGACTGGATTACAAAGAAAAGCCGTACGATATGTGGTTTCATTTCAAAACACATCATATAGAAAAAAAATTCCCCTAGTTCAAGAATTTTAAAATTATTTGAACTAAAATATATAAACACACTTAAGAGGGCTTGAAGACAAATAAAAAAACGACGGTATGTAAAAGAGTAATAAAACAGCGAAGTGCGAAACACAGCAATAGCAACAATGGCTAATATGAGTTTATTTCAACGGAGGGAGTCCTTTACCGCGTTATCTCCTGGCAGACTGTATTTCTCGCCATAATTAGTTAATGGCCACTGATGACGTCACCCAGTGTTGCCATACTTACAAAACACAGCAATAGCAACAATGGCTAATATGAGTTTATTTCAACGGAGGGAGTCCTTTACCGCGTTATCTCCTGGCAGACTGTATTTCTCGCCATAATTAGTTAATGGCCACTGATGACGTCACCCAGTGTTGCCATACTTACAAAACACAGCAATAGCAACAATGGCTAATATGAGTTTATTTCAACGGAGGGAGTCCTTTACCGCGTTATCTCCTGGCAGACTGTATTTCTCGCCATAATTAGTTAATGGCCACTGATGACGTCACCCAGTGTTGCCATACTTACAAAAGAATATACTTTTTAATTTTAAGAATGCAGTACTGTTTGCTTCATGGGGTTTCATTTTTTATTTTTAAACAAACGTATTAAATGTTAAAAATAATCTACCCTACTGTACTTGTTTTATAATCAACTAGCCATTCATTTAATGCCTTCTTAATGGCTATCCGACTTCTCCTAACTTTATTACCTATAATAACATCCGTGTTATCAGGTGTGGCCTTGACCGGAGGGTTTCCACGTT
The DNA here is from genome assembly GCA_035578905.1 of Stictocephala bisonia. Taxonomy (NCBI): domain Eukaryota; kingdom Metazoa; phylum Arthropoda; class Insecta; order Hemiptera; family Membracidae; genus Stictocephala; species Stictocephala bisonia. The sequence goes on along the minus strand of JAQJVL010000057.1, from coordinate 676,409 downwards.
ATCGCAAGATAAGGGAGTCAAGCAACATCGAGCGTGGCTGTCCCTTGGATGGGTGACCGTCTGAGCGATCCCGTCCTTGCACGCAGCCCGCCTGCCCGGTCACTGATGGTGGTTCGGAAGTCACCTTTAAGCCGTTGGTCTCCAGGTTAATTGTTAGAGAGGGCTTTTTAGTCCTAACTTCGCCTGGTAAAATAAGGCGATATTTAAACTTTAAATTGCTCCTATATTTGTTTTCAGGTTCACAATGTACTGTCACTGCTTTTGGGATGGGAATTTAAAAATTATTTACTTTCTAGAATATTCGGTCAAGTTAATAACGTTTAAAATAAAAGAGAATAAAATTAACAAGAAATTAGTGATGATTAAAGGAAAAAAATGCCAAATTATGGCTAAGCAAACAAACAAATATACCAATTTCCCCCCTGAACAAAATAAATAAAGGGGACCGAATGACATTTTCACATCTTTATGTTGAAAATTCAAACATTGCCTATATTTTCCTTTAAATATATACACAGATTTCTTAAAACTGTATACAGCTACAATAATGTCTCATACAATTTTCATAAAATATTAAATAGTTTGGTATTCATTAAAATTGCTAGCAAGATGCCAAATTATGCTTAATTTTCTTTTCTAAACAATTCTCTTCATAGGGATAGTTATAATCATAAATACTAATTTAAATACAGGTATGATTAATCATATTCTCACGTTCCACGCGTTATATAATATGTGCCCCATTGCTTTTACTACAAAAAAAAAAAAAAACGTTAAAGTTTTATCAAATATACCTCTAATAAACAATCCTACAAATTTGATCGTATGAGCTTTAATTTTTATCTTATTACATATTACGTAATCAAATGTTTATATAATAAAAGAACAAAACATTTTAACAGTGTTAATCAAAGAAAATAAATAGTCATAATTATTTGGAATAATACAGAAATATTTTTCACTGTTGTTTACATTTTATGCCCGATCAAATAGGAGTAAAATTAATCAGCAATATCAATAAAATAAAACATGTGAAATTGAAATCATAATACGTTGACACCTAGACACAAAAGTACACATTTAAACCAAAACTAATTATTTTATAGTACGTATCAAACGACTTTTAATTATAATGTATAGCACATTTCAGTATTCGGTTAAATAATAGAATATATGTGCACAGAGAAAAATATCAGTGGAAAGCCAGTGATGGACAGGACAATGTTTCCCGGCAACACAGCGTCTGCCGCTAGGTAAACGTAGAAAATACAATACATTTGTTCGTTTTATCCACCTCTACAGACTATTTGTAACTATTACGTAATTTTTATGTAATTTACCTTGAATGTTTATAAAATGCTAATATTTGAAATAATTGTTCTCATTAATACGATCTTCTTAATTAATATTTTCACATATTTTTTGTATGTAATAAGTCTGTAATGTATTTTCGTTTGCGTTTTATAAATTAACTAAACGTTTATATTTCCGTTCACTCAAATTACTGAGTGTTCAATCTCGTAATCTATCCCCTTAATGGTCTTCAAATTTCACTAATTTTTGTACCTTACTTTTATGGTTTATTTAATGTATCTATATTGAAGGAGTTAAGATTCTCAATTGTATATTATCATAATTAAAATAACTTTTTTCTACATTACTACAGCAGAGGCTTTTATTTGGAGGAAACCCATAATATAGGAATTCTTATGATAGACGAATGTCAAAACGCCTTCGTAAATAAAAATACTAATAACAAATTTACCTCGACTTTAATTCCATTCGAATCTTGTCTTAGTTATGAAAAAGTTAAAACTAAGTCCTCTATTAGAAAAATCCAACTGTATCGTTACGCAAATAGTACGCAATTAATGTATGAACAAAAACAGAAAACACTAGCAAGCAAATCAGATTTCATTTTAAAAAGCAAATCTTCTCTAGCACGTTAAAAATGATTTAAAAGTAAAAAAATAAAAAAAATAATTCAAAAGGAACGGTTAAACACAAATTAGATTCTATGAATAAAACGAAATTTCCGAGCAAATAAAGAAATGCCATTTTTTTTAAACAACGAATCCTCATTCCAGTAATGAATAATAAAAAAGACCGTGCTCGGTTGGAACAAAATGCAATTCAAATCAGCTGTTTTGTATCGATGAGGGGGAGTAATGGAACGAACAAAGTGTACAATGAACTGTAGGCAGAAATGTGGTTGCATAATGCAGAGTCTAATGCTAATGGAATACTGATAAATAATTCCAACGCACCTGGGCTTATACTTACTCAACTTTGCGCTTACACCTCGGGTGAACTTTTAGAAACTAACATCTTTAACGTGCTAAACGATAAGAAGAAGTCGTCCGGCAATTGATAAATCCACTACAGTTCACCGAGTGAAAGTGGTCCTATGGCAGATTTTACAGAGTTGCCAAGTTGCTAGACTGATTAATTTCTAGTTGCATAATGCTAAAATTGTACTTACATTCCAATTGTTGAAGTTGTAATCTAATTTTTAAGTTAAAATTAATAACCATAATAAGCAATACTATTTATATAAAAATTACACTTATCATCTTTTAACTAAAATCAAAGGCGCACAATTGATTTTAAATAAGATAACCGGAAGCGGCAACAATACATGGCAGGTTTGAGAGGGCTTTCAAATACTGATTGACTGCCTGCCGGTAGCTGGGGTTATTTCTCCTCCTTCTTGTTTGTAATACCAGACTCACAGGCCTATAATTACAGGTAGCTGGAATTCTCGGTTCCTTGGTCCGAGATGTCTGGGCCGGGCCGCTGCTTCCTAAACCTTGGTGGGGAGTATCTGGGTGTTGGGCGGCTCCTTGGACGATGTTATCCAAGCCTTGAGAAAGGCTGGTTAGCTGGCCAAAGTGGACTGGCGGGCGTCTTCCAACCCTTGTAGAAGACTGGTGAAGAGGGACTTCTCTTTACTGCTGTCCCGACTTCTACCGAAGCCCGCTAATCCTCTTCCTCTGGTCGCTGGAGGTTCGATCTGCGATACTCTGAGAGCACATGATAGAATTGAAGTAATGTTCTCGCTGACCGAGCTGAACCGGACCATTTTCACGCAGTGAACTAAAGTACTGTAAGACTAACAAAACAACTTTATGCACGATAAATAGAACGTCACACGTCAGGAAATTTTTGTAGATTGGTGACCTTTTCTATTTGTGAGTTCAATGTTGTATTTGTCACGAGTTTAACATTGAGACGGAAATTTATATCATTTAAGGATATTCAAAAAATCAAACAAACAAAACAAATTACACGCTTAAGGTTGTTGAAAGACTAGTAACAATATGGCGGGACAGTCCATATGGGCTGAGTAGCAATAGCTTGGAATGAATAACAAGAAGCAGTCACAGCAAAGCATCTTCATGTAACAGCAATGTACCTTACTTAAAGGATGTGCCTCATGTTCAATGTTAAGTTTATGTAAATTTAAAACGAAATCTATGATTTTGATAAAAAAACTTGTGAATACACCTTTACTAGCATGATACGCGTTGCTAACCTATCACTAGCAACGCTTGCGACATCTCTGCCTTCGGCCTCGGTCTGCCCCTACATTAATATTAATAGGTCAACGGTAATCTATATGTATTAGTCAATACTGTACATTAATGATTATTTCTTATTGTTTATACCAAAATTATATTATTTTGTTTACTAATTACGATAAATTATGTTAACACTTTTTAAGTTTAACTATATTTTATTTTGTAGGTTTAAGTCCTAATTTCACCCTTAATAAAGACATTTTTTATTTATATTCCATTAAAATTAAGAAACAAAATTCAGTATTTATCAGCAATTTTTAAAATTAAATGTTCAAGTATTGCCAAGTATGTAATTCTAAAGAGAGAAAAGGGTTCTTTTATGGGCTAGAAAAGAACCCATACTATTCTACTCTACTCTTTATGAAAAGAATTTGAGGGCACCTATATCGTATAAAATCTGCATTTCATAAAACTTTTATAAGTTTCTTGATTAGCATGTTACGTGTTGGTATATATCATATAACTTAACATGTACTTCTCACAACACTATAATGACTAGATGTTGAGTCAAATATTTGACTCAACATCTAGTCATTATAGTGTTGTGAGACGTAAATGTTAAGTTATATGATAAAACTTTTGTCAATCTGGCGTATGGTTTTGGAGATATCGTCATATATCAGTGAGTAGTTTATTTTTAAGTAATGAGATATAAGTTATAATCGAGAGTAATAATTGCAATAATATAAAAGATCACTAGCAACATCGGCCTACTAGTCCACATTCAAGAATGGACAAACTTCACATTTGAGTTGAGGTAAAAATAAAGACAGAAGTTGGAATGTCAACAAATATAAATACAAACAATTTAAAAGTTTATTTTCAGTATATTAGATAATGTTCACTATTCTTTACATATTTCAGTTAGTAAGAGTCTAAAAATTGGTAAGCTAAATAAATTAGTCCTTGGAAAATACAGATAAATACGGTATCATAATATGTACAAGCAAACTTCCTCTCAATAAGTGATAGTAAAAGTGTTTGCATCAGATCACAAGTTTTAACATCAATAATTTATACCTTCTGTCACAGAAAATCACTCGTTGTGTGACTGGAATGCGGTTTATTCACAACTTTAACCGAAGTTTGTTATAGGGAGAATGGTCTAAACATACTAATGGTAGAAGCTAACTAACTCTAAATGCAAGAACTAAAGTGAACACTTTTAACACGACGGTTAGGCCTAATGTGATGAGGATAAATGTGAACTACTGTACATCGTGAATTTAACCAATGTTTGGAGAGTTTAACTTTCTTCCATTACTCGGGAAAGTGAAGATTTACTTAGGCTAAAGTGGGGACCTTAAAACCTACAGATGTAGACAAAACAGTCCCAAGAGTGTCGGAATAATTTATTACTATTCCATTAGATGCTGCATAATACAGTTTCGTCGACGCGGTCCACTGTAGACCTTCCATTACTTCCTCCCTCACTCTTAACTTTAAACAGATAATTTGAATTGTACTTCCTACTCACTTCTCTCACAGCATTGTTGTCACTGTATCGCTATAAAAGTCTAACCTAAAACGAATAGAGGGAATGGAACTAGCGAAATTTAGGGATAATGAGTGTTACATACAAACGCAGTTAATGTGAATTCCTACAGGCAACAAGTAACGAAGTACCTGAATAAGGATACGTTGTTGAATTCAAACACTCAAATACAGCTCTTTAAAATGTTACATTACATCCCAAATGTAACATTTTAAAGTATGACATAGGTGTACTCGATTAAATATTTAAGAATTAAAATAGATAAATTAGCAGCAGCACTTTATTTATTTATTTTTCTTTATTAAACAACAAATTATTTGACAAAACGTCTTTAACTCATTAGTGAACTGGTTTCCCAATATCTAAAATATAAATTATTTTTGTTAATTTTGAACAGTTCATAATGTGTCTTTGTCCATGAGATCAGATGAATTACATAAAATACAATTTGGATTTTCATATATTCCGAAGCGATGAAGATACTTTCCAAGATAGTCATGTCCAGTTTTCAGACGAAAAGCAGCAACAGCATTTTTCTTGGGAATTCTGGAATATGATTAAATATTTCCATGATTTGTTTTTTATTTCTTTTTTAAAGTAATTTAAATTATTTTTGATAGAATATTTAATTTTGTTTCTTGCTTATATTATATATAACATCAATTTATATTATATAACAATATTCATTTTGATTGTCAGCAATTTCATTACGAAAAACATTATAAAAGAGCGAAACGTGTTAAGTCATGAATGTAATACAGTATAAATAAGGTGCATATACTATGGTTACAGATTTCGATCAACTAATCCCTGGATCAAAGGGGTTCACAAAACGTCGATCTTGATTATCAGCTAACAAACGTGATGTTACACTCGTCACAGGCGTAGACCCCAGATCTGTTGGTTGTCTTTTTTAAATGTCCAAGTGAAATCACGGAGGATATCGTAAGTAGATCATACAAGCATTAAACACAAATATTTGCAGTAAATAATATATATTCAGCAGACCATTCTCGGGCCAAAATATGACACAAGGGCAAGGGCAAAAACGTAAACGGCCTAAACCAGGGCTGTCCAACTGGCGACCCGCGATAAGATTTCCTAAAGTATGTGCGAGGATTGAAGCCTTGATTATATACGCACCTTTATATGTGATTATATATGTGGGTGCGTATATAATCAAGGATTGAAGCCAGTTTGGCGGTGGGTGTCCAAAATGACATCGATGTTCGGAAGCACCTACATATGCGAAAGCTTTGTTTCAACCATGAAGTTTATCAAAAATAAAAACATAACGAGCCTAACTGACACTTCACTGCGCCATCTCATGAGGTTGTCTACAACAGAGTTGGATGTATAGATATTTAGTCTTTGGTGGATGCAACTGCACGACCTCAACAATCACACTGAACTGAATTTATTTGTAAAATATTTCTTTTGTAATGTTTACCGTATTTGGCATATTTTATGTTAATTCACTTTGTTAATTATTTTTATCAGCTGTACGTACTTAAATGTATTTTATTGCCCTGTTATCTAAGAAAGCTAATATCAGCAAAAAATACTTTTTTCCGTTTTCTATTCAAACTATAAAATTTTAATTTATATAAAAACATTTGTTGAAACTTAAGTAGTTTTACTTAACACTGATATTTTAATTTTATTTAGAAGTGTTTTTCCAGTACTGGAATGGGCCTTTACTAAAACATGAGTTAAAAAACTGCAAATATATCCAGGGGTTTTATTCCGGACATCCTCTCCTTCAAGATGTGCCCCCCCCGGCTCCACCCCACCTTACAGTTTCGGCCACCAACCTTTTTAAGTTGGACTGCCCTGGCTTAAACCATCAATTTAACTATTAATGTAACTAACCCTTTTAACGTTAGATATTGTGCAGATATCAACTATTCAGGAAAAAGAGGCATGGTCGCTTACATCCACCTACGATAGATGCGATGTTTACCACGCAATACGTAATCGTGGGAGTTATCTGTCGGCAGACAGGTCTGTTGCAAAACATAACTACCTCTGGTAAATTTTTTTTGTTATCTTGTACGTTCCTTCAATTTTCATATTGTCCACTATCAGGCAACAGACCATTCTATTTCCCTCACATTTCCTTGTGTATAACGAACCAATCCACACCTACGAAACACATAAATCATCTATCCATAAATCATTGAAACACAGACGATCCTGAACAATAATCTATGCATTTAAGAAATTGAGCAACTATAACTTGAAGATATATCCATTGAGTTAAAAGGGACCCATTCTCCCACTCTACCAACCTAGACAACCGGGAGACAAGCCACCTTCCCTCAAGAATGGGAAAAAAACTAAGGTTTCCCAATATAAATTTCTTCTTCTTAAACATTTCTGTATGCCTCTCCTCATTATTTCGCACTCGTTAACTCACATAACACTCCCAGATCTCCGTTACATCCAGTCTTAATCATATTCCCTCCGGTGTGCAGTTTCCACCTCACACAACATAACACCTCAAATGTAACATTCCATCAATATTTTCCTCAACTCCTAAACAAACAGCCCAACATTTACTATCTTATCTCCCTTATTCAATGTAATATATGTTACTTAACTACGTAATTCATGTAGGATTTTTAGTATATATCTAAAATATACAATACATGGATATTGGCCGTTAACACATTAAAACGATGGCCTGCATGCAATTGGACATTTCTTTAGGGAAAGTGGGACCTTAAAACCTACAGATGTAGGCAAAACGGTCCCAAGAGTGTCGGAATATTTTATTACTATTCCATTAGATGCTGCATAATACAAGTTCGTCGACGCGGTTCACTACTTGTTTCTTCCATTACTTCCATCCTCCCTCTTAACTTTAAACAGATCATTTGAATGTACTTCCCACTTACTTCTACGAGGGTTGTTATTGTTTCCAGCTTTACTGCACAAAAACGATGGAAATATTAATGAGAATATTATGTAAATTTATAAAATGACATGTATCAGTCAAACGAATGATAAAACCAATAATTTGATAAGAAATACAAGTTTCATGATGTAAGGGGGAATATTTTTATTGAAAACTAAGTTAAAACTTAGTATTTTAATTAATTGGGTTAATGTATCAACAGGTTAAGAACAAACTAATTTTTAATGTTTTTATTATTACTGCAACGTGGAACTTGTTTAACTATTTACCTGTTTAAACTATCATTATTGTCACTGATACGCTGGAGCTACTACTGTCTGGCATTGTCACTGATACGCTGGAGCTACTACTGTCTGGCATTGTCACTGATACGCTGGAGCTACTACTGTCTGGCATTGTCACTGATACGCTGGAGCTACTACTGTCTGGCATTGTCACTGATACGCTGGAGCTACTACTGTCTGGCATTGTCACTGATACGCTGGAGCTACTACTGTCTGGCATTGTCACTGATACGCTGGAGCTACTACTGTCTGGCATTGTCACTGATACGCTGGAGCTACTACTGTCTGGCATTGTCACTGATACGCTGGAGCTACTACTGTCTGGCATTGTCACTGATACGCTGGAGCTACTACTGTCTGGCATTGTCACTGATACGCTGGAGCTACTACTGTCTGGCATTGTCACTGATACGCTGGAGCTACTACTGTCTGGCATTGTCACTGATACGCTGGAGCTACTACTGTCTGGCATTGTCACTGATACGCTGGAGCTACTACTGTCTGGCATTGTCACTGATACGCTGGAGCTACTACTGTCTGGCATTGTCACTGATACGCTGGAGCTACTACTGTCTGGCATTGTCACTGATACGCTGGAGCTACTACTGTCTGGCATTGTCACTGATACGCTGGAGCTACTACTGTCTGGCATTGTCACTGATACGCTGGAGCTACTACTGTCTGGCATTGTCACTGATACGCTGGAGCTACTACTGTCTGGCATTGTCACTGATACGCTGGAGCTACTACTGTCTGGCATTGTCACTGATACGCTGGAGCTACTACTGTCTGGCATTGTCACTGATACGCTGGAGCTACTACTGTCTGGCATTGTCACTGATACGGTGGAGCTACTACTGTCTGGCATTGTCACTGACACGCTGGAGCTACTACTGTCTGGCATTTTCTCTGACGTGGTGATTTTATACAAATACGTCCTGTTTAAGTGTCAAGTATGGCCACCAGTGTTGGTCATACAGACAGTTAGAAATCCTGTTTGACTCGTTGCCGGAAACTGGGGTTCCTTATAAACAATCTTACAGTTTATATGTCAATATCCACGAAACTGACGATGGTAGAAACTCTAGTTATGGTAGACTCAACCTTTCACCTCATATTTTGCAAACGTAACTAGATAATTAAACGCATTCCAATAAATAGTCAACAAGAAGTTTAATCGTTCCTGTGTAAAAGACTAGCTTTACTAATGACTAAGTTATTTAGCATACTTACTTTTAGGCCTGACACCTAGCGGATGGACGTAGAAACTAGAAGAACAACGAAATGAGTAAAGTGCTGCGCGTATCGATTGGAACTGCAACTATCAACCGGCTGTTTACGACAATTTTTAAGAAAAGTATTTAATAACAAGCTTATTAGATAAAATATAGTTTTAAACATTTTAAAGACTTTAAATTGTGTTGAAGACGTATATAAGGATATATCCTTGTCCTATTGAATTGTTTTTACCGGCTCAATTTTGATGTATCACACAGTTACACAATCTGTTTAAGTAATCCTTGCGATCGTAAGAATGTACGGTTTTCAACTCTATTTAAATTAATGTTAACAATTAAAAAAAATTATATTATATGCTAGCTTAAAACATTGTTTTTGTTTCGGAAAATATATTGTACCTAAAATGTTATAAATAAGGAAGCCAATTCAAAAGATTGTCCCCTTACATGTCTAAGGGACGAGGAAAACGGCTGAAGCCAATAACGTAGAATCCACATTTTGTTTGGATGGACGATTTACAAGGCTTGTGTCAGTTAGTGTGAGTTATAACCGGTTACAAAATCAATATATTGTTCAACATGCTTTTTCGTAGCAAATGGATTGAGATCGCGGTTCGAAGCGTCGAGAACAATTAGTTGCCTAACATACACTAGGCAATTTTGAAATCAGCCTATAGAAGATAGTCCAATAGTATAATTTTAAGACATCCTTTTATTGGAGCTATTCCAATAAAAGTACGAGATAATCTTTAAGAAAAAAATTCTCTGATAAATATTAAGAGGTAATTTAAAACACAAAGACGGTTAGGGTTTCCCACAAACAATACAGGAATTTGTACCAATATCAAAGGTAATTCTGAATAAACTAATGTATAAGTAATTTTAAATGTGAAGTCTACGTACTAAGAAATAGGAATGATACGTGTTTGACGTAGCTGGAGTGAGTTGATGGAAGGGGAGTGGGGAGTTGGGGGTGAGAGAGTCACATAATCAGACTAAAAGGTTGGGAAACACGTGGCCGTCCTCTGTAAACAGAACAAGGGACCTTGCCTTACTCCGGCGGACACAGTATCTACTATTCTCTCATATACACTGACCCAGTTTGCCGACGCTCTGTTATGGGAGATGATACATGTGTGTCGGTAGTTGGAGTAAGGGGATGGAGGTTAACAGAGTCAGATAATCAGACTAAAAGGTCGGGAAATACGGGGCCGTCCTCTGTAAACAGAACAAGGGACCTTACCTTACTCCAGCGGACACAGTATCTACTATTCTCTCATATACACTGACCCAGTTTGCCGACGCTCTGTTATGGGAGATGATACATGTGTGGTGGTAGTTGGAGTAAGGGGATGGAGGTTAACAGAGTCAGATAATCAGACTAAAAGGTTGGGAAATACGGGGCCGTCCTCTGTAAACAGAACAAGGGACTTTACCTTACTCCAGCGGACACAGTATCTACTATTCTCTCATATACACTGACCCAGTTTGCCGACGCTCTGTTATGGGAGATGATACATGTGTGGTGGTAGTTGGAGTAAGTGGATGGAGGTTAACAGAGTCAGATAATCAGACTAAAAGGTCGGGAAATACGGGGCCGTCCTCTGTAAACAGAACAAGGGACCTTACCTTACTCCAGCGGACACAGTATCTACTATTCTCTCATATACACTGACCCAGTTTGCCGACGCTCTGTTATGGGAGAGATGATACATGTGTGGCCGTGGTTGGAGTAAGGGGGTGGAGGTTAACAGAGTCAGATAATCAGACTAAAAGGTCGGGAAATACGGGGCCGTCCTCTGTAAACAGAACAAGGGACCTTACCTTACTCCAGCGGACACAGTATCTACTATTCTCTCATATACACTGACCCAGTTTGCCGACGCTCTGTTATGGGAGATGATACATGTGTGGTGGTGGATGGAGTAAGGGGGTGGAGGTTAACAGAGTCAGATAATCAGACTAAAAGGTTGGGAAACACGTGGCCGTCCTCTGTAAACAGAACAAGGGACCTTATCTTACTCCAGCGGACACAGTATCTACTATTCTCTCATATAAACTGACTCAGTTTGCCGACGCTCTGTTATGGGAGAGATGATACATGTGTGGCCGTGGTTGGAGTAAGGGGATGGAGGTTAACAGAGTCAGATAATCAGACTAAAAGGTCGGGAAATACGGGGCCGTCCTCTGTAAACAGAACAAGGGACCTTACCTTACTCCAGCGGACACAGTATCTACTATTCTCTCATATACACTGACCCAGTTTGCCGACGCTCTGTTATGGGAGAGATGATACATGTGTGGTGGTAGTTGGAGTAAGGGGATGGAGGTTAACAGAGTCAGATAATCAGACTAAAAGGTCGGGAAATACGGGGCCGTCCTCTGTAAACAGAACAAGGGACCTTACTTTGCTCAAGCAGACGCAGTACCTACTCATCTCTTAAATACTACATAAATTGACCCATTTACGAGACGATAATATTTAACGAAGGTTGAATGTTGGGTAAATTGAGGTGACGACTAGCCTAGTTTCCTGCCAGCACCAAATTATTGACCAATGATTTTTGAATATATTTAATGAAGCAATAACAGTTAATCTGTCAGTCCTTTGCCTTGAAGATTAATTTCCAAGATTTGTACGCAGAAAATCTTGCTCAAATATTTCTATGCATAATCTATGTCAAGGTTCTAAACATTGTGCAGTACCGCATTGAAATTATTTCTTATTACTTCTTACTTTTATAAGTCTTGTGAATTATTTCAATCAGCTTATATGTAAGCACTAGTTGATATTGATAAACCTTCCCTAAACAAAGGTTATCTTCTAAACTTTTGTGCACGTGGTTTAAAAATAAAACCACTACCGTTAAATCATATGTTTAATACTGTATAATAAAAATAACCCATATACTTTTTAGCAAATATTTTCGTAATAATTATATAAAAATATTTAATGATACTATTCACAAACAATTAAAAATTAACACAGAATTACGGTATAATTAGAGGACCATTCAAATATTAGGCGAGCAACTTCAATAAGCCATTTTATCACCGTCAGATCAGAAGGTATGCTAAAGAATTTAAATTAAAAATCAAGAATGTTGTTTTATAGGTTAAAAGTGGTTAAGATTGTTTTTCATTACTTTTTAAAAAATTAAAGAAATGAAATGAGTAAAATAACGAATATAATGGATAAAAAGTATTAAGTTCAATATAACATCATTTTAAATACTACAAGACATGTCTCATAATGTGATTATTTAGCTCCAAGTCCCAGCTGGGGTCGCCTGGTTTACTCTCCGTGCAAAAAGGACCTATGTTTCCCTCGCCAAATCACCGAGAATGAGTAAAACTTGTGATCTAGTTCCTCATGGAGAGCTGATCGATAAATTAAGCTATTATGGCGTTCATAGTAATGCACGGACATTTTTATCTTCTTTCTTATGTGATCGATTTCAATTCGTAAGGCTGGGTGATGAGAATTCAGATCTACAACATGTTCCTCATATCTAGATAGTGGTGTGCCTCAGCGCTCTGTTTTAGGCCCCTTTCTGTTTACATCTTATATAAATGATCTTCCTAATTTTTTGTCCAGTAAAAGAGTCATTTAAACAGAAGATTTTAACTTCCAACAGGAATATTGAAATTAATGATTAATAAAGTCATGCTCAGCTATTTGAAACCCTCTGGCCGTACTCTGGTTTGATGCCAATGGGTTTGTCGTTATTGATGATAAACAGGAAATAATTTTTAGCTTGAGTATATAATGTACATAATCCAAGGTGGGATCCAGAAGACCAAGATTATATATATATATATATATATATATATATATATATATATATATATATATATATGGTTGTAAAGATAGTGGAAACTTATCCATTAAGATTAAGACCCTACTTGGAACTACTTTAGATGGGAAAATGGAGAAATCACACAGACTGTTTTTCTAGTTTATCGAGAGTAATATTCTCTTTGAAGAAACTAAAGTTTTGCACATGTTCTAATGTTCTCATTAAACCTTATTTCGGACTTCTCCACTCCATTTATCTTACGGCACACTCCTTTGGGGCAATTCAGCTTGTTCTAAAGACGTGTTTAAATGCCAAAAGAAAGCAATTCGTAGCATTATGAGTATCGGTAATGTGGGATCGTGCAAGCCATATTTTGTAAAATTGAGATTCCTCACTTAACCTTGTATTTTTATTTACCAATCATTAGTTCATGTGAAAGAAAATATCAATACGTTTACCGGTTTACCTTAAGAATCCAAATACATTCCCACGATACTAGATCGCAAAATAGGGTAGATATAAGACATGTTAGACTTACCAAAACCCAACAAACGTATATTTATACAGGTGTACATATTTTAAGGTTGCCTATTTCAGTAACAATTGGTATAAAAGGTTTCAAAAGTGAATTGCTAAAATGTAAAGAATTTTATTCATTAGAAGAAATTTACCTGCAGGATGTGAAAGATCTTTGATTTTAGTAGTTTATAAGTATATTATTTTCCGATTATCATATATTCTGACTTTGTTAATGTATGTATTTGCTGGACGACAATAACTATTCTTGATTCTTGAGTACAACACCTGTCTCATAATGCGATTACGCAGCTCCAAGTCCCAGCTGGGGTCGCCTGGTTTCCTCTCCATAAAAAAAGCATTCTCGTTCTCCCTCTCTTTATCACCGAGACTACAACACCTGTCTCATAATGCGATTACATAGCTCCAAGTCCCCACATTGTATTTATCATCTGATTGGAATGACTCTTTCCTTGATTCAAATTAAAAATCTGCAGAGGCTGTCGGCCATGTTGGTTTTAATTTCATTAGAACAGTGTTATTTTCGAACCAGACATACGATCACGTGTATCCAAACTAAACAGTCATTTTTAAGTGCATTTTTTTAATTTTTTTAAAAAAATTATTTTTGATCAAGAATGAAATTTCGCGTTAGAATTACTTCGCAAATTCCTAATTAGTTTTAGAACAAAAATTATACAAAATATTTAGTTTAATAATTTTATTTTCACCTATTTTTCAAAACTAGACATATGATTTCAAAATATCAAAAACAAACCCAATACGCAATATGATAATGTTTAAAATTACATACCAAACACAATTTTTTGTCAATAAATAACGAAAAAATATGGATTCGGAAATTGCATTGTTCTTATGGGATTAAAACCAACATGGCCGAAATCCTATGCAGACTCATAATGTTAATCATTCGAATATAACTTTCTCTTGTTGCCTTTATTTTTGTTTTACAGTCTGACATGTCACACTGTACTTATTTATTATTGCTCTTTCAGAAAACTATAAATATTATCCAACAAAATCCAATAATACTACAACAACTATAATGTTTTATGTATTGCCAAAGTGATAGCTGATGTTATGTTATGTTATTAACATTATTCAGTAACAAAGTACTGAATAATGTTAATCAGTAAACTTTCTTATGATTTAAAGTACTGTATATACAAAAGTGTTTAAAATAAAACAAAAATAATAATTATAAAAAGATAAATAGACAAAAATAGTATTTTTAATCACACTAAAGACGAATGTAGGAATGCAAAACTTCAAAACTTTCATAGCATAATTTATATAATACCAGGAAATAACCAATATGAACAAGTAAATCTACGCAAAGAACTGCGAAATAATGTAGTTACCTAAGAATATATTTTCTTAAGAAATGAGTAATAAGAGAATAATAATCAAGTACGAACTGTGCAGGGCCGTAACTACGATGTTGGGGGCCCCGGGGCAAACGTGATCTGGGGGCCCCCTACCGGGGTGTCTGGGGGGTTTACCCCCCAGCGGAAGGGGGGTCCTCAACCGGAATATTTTTTATATTTAACCCTTTGAAAACGCATTTTAATGCATTCCATGACTGAAGTTTCTTGTTCCTACATATTGCTATTTTAGTTGACTAATACAAAAAAATTTGAAATCACCTATTTTAAGCAAAATCATTTTGCAAGTACCATCAATATAAAACACTTTCTGTTTTCATAAAAAAATATACTATAATGTTAATTATATTGTTCGGCTACACTGTAGGTCTGTAATCGCGTTATATTGCTTATCGGCAGTATAAGGCGATTACAAACCTACAGTGTAGCCGAACAATGTTAAAGGTAATTTGTCTTTTTACAAATATGATGTTATTATAAAAAGATTTATATTATAAATAGTAATTTTATTTTACCGTTTCAATTTTATTAGTTTTAAATCTCTTGAGACACAAAGTAAGAACGTAGCTTAACATACACTCTATACCACTTCACTTATTACATTTACAAGTTTATGTTGAGGTCTAGGGTGCCCCTGTAAGTTTTTTTTTAATTGTATCATTCGAAAATATTTCGTTGGGATCGGCTTTTAAAACACATATTTTTATTTTCATCGTTAAAATCTACGCACGGCCAACCAAACGGGGGCCCCTGCGGGGCCCCCCATAGCCCGGGGCTCTGCCCCGGTTGCCCCAATGGTAGTTACGGCCCTGGAACTGTGGTGGATGGCGAGCAAAGAGATCACTGAAATGTTATTCTCGCAGATAAGAGGAACAATAAAAGTCAGCATGCTCAGCAAGTGGTAATACAACGGGAAACTTAACGACGAGAAATCGTCCTCTGTTTAGTCTGTAGCGGTTCGTTATTGATTAATGTGCTGCAAGTTCTCCACACCGCCGTAGAGCGCTGCACCTACTGGCGGCTTTACTCTTCACGTAGTTTACTTGTTTTCCGAGGGGAGGCGCCACAAACTGAGATTTGCGGTGATACATACTTCCTAATATGTTTCTTTTTATTTATTTTTTCTTATTACTTTTTACTAATTTATGCATAACAAACAGAAGGAAAATTACCTAAATACACATGTAAATAAACAAAAAGATTAAAAATTGTAATATTAATTTGGAAACAAACTTTTATTTTTATGTCTGAAACTGTAATATAATTTGACTCTTTTTAATTAACCCACTAATAAAATAGGTTCTTTTCCTTTATATTAATTTAAAAATATAGAATTCAGAGATATTTTTGTTGATGTATAGATCAACATTTATAGAAGAAAGGCCTCACAAAAATAACATTTCATTGGAATTTTTGATTATTTTCAAAATTATTTCTTTTTAAATATTTCCACAAATAAAGAACTCAAATATATGTATAGTTATATGAAATCACAATATATATATATATATATATATATATATATATATATATATATATATATATATGCATCTGTGTTACTTAGAAATGTCCAAGAGATCTGTGTATTTATTGTTACTTTTGTTAACAATAAATACACAGTACTTCCAATGTAATTCTGTACCTGAATCAAAAATACTTGGAATCTTAAAAATAATTTAACTTAAACAATTAACAATCAACACAATAAAATATTTGGTGAGCTTAATGATATACAGTACAAGTGAACTTCACACAACACAAATATATTACGATATTAGCACAAAATGCTCAAATATACTACAGTACCAGTACAAATTGCACAAATATAGCACAATACAAGCACATATATTTACAATATAAGTACAAAATGCACAAATATGCAAAAGATATTCTTTTGTAAATCTCTCTGGTCTGAAGGAGGTGAAGATGGTTTGTCGAAATTGATCACCATAATATTTGTGAAAACAGAAAAATTTGTTTGATACATTTTATAAATATCTCACTTCACCATCATGTGATGTTTGGCTTAGACCACAACACAGTCTTAAAGAAAACCTGACACATTTCACATGAAATGCTAGGTCAAAGTAAAATAAAAATATTAGCTAAGATTAAAGGAAAAGCAAACTAGAACAAGGTCGCAGTCGCAGATGTTTTCAGCAGCTGATGCACATTTATACGCAGCTGATAGCTGTTTTAGTTTTCATATCCATTTTTATTTAGACTAATTGGTATTGACACTGTTATTTTACTTGAATTAGCTTAAAACTGTGAAGTTACTTACACAATACTTGTTAGATAAAGTATCTTTTCTACGTTTTAGGTCTGTAATTCACCAGATGAGACTTAATCGCATTACTGAGTCTGACCAGTTGTAAACAATATTTATTTCATACTAACAATGGCAAATACCCTTTTGCCATTGCAACAGGAGATCATACATCAGATTACCAACTGATATAAGGTGTAACAATGAATCAGCTGTTTTTACAACTAACAGAAAATATATGATGTGTAAATAATATTGGTTTGGTGCGATGTCAACATAAGAAGCTAGTTCTAGTCAATAGTATGAAATAATTAATTGATAAATCCTAGATCTGTGGCCAAATTCATGTTCACAAACTAAGTAAATTGTTTCTAAATAGTATCCAAAGGGAAAAAAGTCTAATTATTTTTTAACACTCATATGACAAAGAGCATTAACTTGTTAGGTGAATACAGTTCATGGTTTTGAATGTTGATTAGTAGTATCTAAAAGTTGGCAATGATGGCAATCAATTAAGGGTTTTTATAAAAACAAATATATTAGCTAACAAAACCTTGGTCTTGGGTGTTCGACTGCGTCACTAGGCTATGTACATTATGTACAAACATTGTTGATGTTTCTTCCACATTACAGTTACCTATCTTCAGGGCGAGAAGAATGGTGTTATTCACAGAACTCGATTGACAGGGACTCATAAGTTATATACCAGCTTGGTGGTGGAGGGGGTGTTCTGGTGACTTTCATACCGTTCTTGTTTCCCTTGGCTTCGGCCACTTCTACAATGTTCTTGACTTTTTTTATGTGCAGGGACTGTTCACATACTGTTGTGCACTGTACTTTTAATTGTCATGAACAGATCAATTTTAAGCAAGTTAAACATCAAAAAAGACCAAGATTATGTTAGCCTTCTAAATACGATATAGGTCTATAGATGTTAGAGATTAGAGTAGTAACACTGTGGCATAACTGCTACTTGGAAATTAAGCATTGTGGAGTTTGTAGATGTTAGGTTCTGTTCTCAGCTTCCTTAATAGCAAAATCGTATGAAATGGTTGCCATTAGCATGTGCATTACTAGAGAAATCTAGGATGTACATGTTGGGTAATAGCAAAGGTTTGGATGTTATTTAGGGGAGAGAACTGAGTATTATGAATGCCGAGTTTTCCGAAAATCGAAACAATACTGCGTGGTTTGATATTTCACAATACGTTGTGTGCTCCATAGTTGTACTAAGTGGGCTATTTTAACAGATGGCCCTCTCTAACGATTAAAGTCGATATTAGTACCAAAGACTATCTACAATCGTCACATCTTAGCATTGGGTGTCATTAACATAAATAACAAACAAGTTATAAAGCAAGCAAGGCCTGCATTATGATTTTAACCAGCATCCATGTTGCTCACTCAATCAGTCCAAGATAGATTGTACAGTAAATAATTTTTGGATTTCACAACATTTATAATTGAAGTTATTAATCATATGATAAACAAGAACCATACCACACCCAAGTGATTCAACTTCAATGATAAACCATAGGTCAATTGACTATCTTATCATTAGAGTACTGACAAATAAGTAGCAAACTACAGTGAAATTCAAGGCTACACAAATCAATAATAATAACAAAAACATGTAAAATGACACTGGTCATTTCAATTAATTATGAGAGTTAAAAGTTGGGAGAAAATACTCAAGATGTGATAGTTTAAAAACAGGGAATTTTACCCTTTGTTTTACTATTTTTAATATTTATGTTGGTACATATGTTTCTTTTCTAAGAAATGTTTAACTAAAACTGATTTTCCAGTTGCTTAATTTATAATTAATTTCAATTTTTTTTATAGCATTACAATGTAAATACTAGCAGACGTACAAAAATGCTTTGCAACATTATAGATATTACTGACAACATACGATGTACGATTATCTTTCATTGATACCACGTGACGTAACGATTTGTGTGACTAACGTTACATGATGGTGCAAAAATAGATGACTGATGGTGATGGACTTTATATGAATGATGATGATCCACCATATGAACAAACAATGAAGGTGACCCACCATCCATTTGAGAACACACATAAGTAACAGAAAATCAAACACACATACGACTGATTAAGATCCAACCACTATCAATAAATTCCATCTATTTACAATAATGGTTAATTACTATTCAACATTCGGTAAAAAACTAGGTGGCATTAAGGCATGTGTTCCACTTCACCATACCCCTGTACAAGTATGGGTTGGCAGGTGGGTCGATACCACTGTATGTAACTTTTGTAAATATTCTTAGCCTACAATCAGACTAAGGAGGAGTAAAACACGATGCTAATTGTTCCGTCCTAACACCCATGATACCTTATAGCTAGCTTTATGTACAAAATTCATAAAAAACCAAATACAAATCTAAAAAATTCTTTACATCTAATTAGGGTTTAATCTATATTAAAAAAAAAAAAAATACAACTGACTGACTGATAAAAGTTTTTCAAAAACTATAAGACTTTGAACCATTTATACTTTTTATATGCTCTGGCTCTAGATGCATACTAAGAAAAGATTTGAAAATAGTCCCTTTTCAAAGAGCTAAGAAAAGATAGATAATATAAATCATACTGGTCAATCAGAGCCTTGTTGCTATTCACAATATTGCTATTCACGACGCTGATCTAACTAAACCGATGCACAACTAACTGACTAATATAGATTCAGCGTCTGCTTGCTCGTAAATGCCAGTCATCACACGACTGCCTCATACCATGGCGAACCGCTGAGTATTTATCGGGTCTGTTTCAGAAGAGGACCCCCACGCTTGGTTAGGTTAGGTTAGGTTAGGTTAGGTTAGGTTAGGTTATAGTAAATTTTTCAAGCGTGGGGGTTCTCTTCTGAAACAGACCCTATTTATCCATAACAGTAAACCTCCTGCCTCTCCAAATGTATATTGTAAATGTTGGCTTAGTATTCCGTTTTGTATTTTTTATTTATACTAGTATCAAATTTTAGATTATTTAAGCCGTCTTAGAATTGAATTAAACACTGTATATGTAGATTGTAATGTGTGTGTGTCAGCCACCACATCTACATATACAACTATTAATAGGTAAATTTGTTAAATAAAAAAAAAAAAAAACTAAAAAAAAAAGTAAGGTCTCATGAGAAGCTAAATCTAACAAACTGAGCCCACAACTACTCATTATATCTGGGAATACTAGCTAATTCCACTAAAAAGTGTAGAGGCTGAATTTTGACTATGTGTTCCATTATTTGAATATTTCCTCCAAAGACAGATCTTGTTAATCCGGAGTTGAACTTCTACTTATTACATCATTCACGCCAGTTCAGAATCAATATAGAAAAATCCATTTTTTAAGGGGATGGTTCATTCCACTAACATAATGTGTAAAATGAAAGTTAAGAATTTATTGCATCCCTTACATTATTCCCAGGAATATATCCAGTTGACAATGAACAAGAAATCTGTTTCATTTAATTTAGAAGCAGTAAATAGGGAGATTTTGAGATTTTAATCTGCCTTTTAGTGTACAAAATCATAATGGGCAGTTACAAGGAGTTAAAGATTTTGCGTTTTTTTTTTCAGAGCTTCCTTTCGATGTACCTCTGAACGAGCTGTATCCCATAGCAGTGGAAAGATACGGCAGTTGCTGCGGGAGTACCACTTACAACTCTTACCACTCTATTCAGTTGGATCCATCTCTATTGCATGAGTACTACTGGAAGATCAATGTAATGAAGCCGGCACAAGGTTCTTATTAAAATATGAAAAATATTGTAACTTATTACAAAGAGTGCGTCTGAGACATATCTTTTTATTTACAAGAGTTAGCTATTTAGCTACCAGTCTCACGTAAGCTTAATCGGTCGAAGCTATATTCATGCTTCTTGATCAACTGAAAAAAGTAGGGAGAAATTAAATTCTATTAACACATTCCCTGTGGATGACGTAGATCTACGGCATGGAGGTCGTCATGTAAAGGCTGATGACGTATATCTTCGTCAATCGGCAAAGTCAACCATTTCGAGTCAATAGGAGTGCAGCATTGCATGGAAAACTATAGATCAACGGTATCATGGTTGGTAGGTTTTGGCATAGTGATTTTGTGTGTTTATTTTTTTCTCTGCACAGTATAATATAGTGTACATGTACCGAGTTTAATTATTTAGATTTTTTATAGTGTTTATAACATGGCTACCTTCGCGACGGGCTCCTTTTGACCAAAAGATAGTGTATTACAGTTCAAAGATATAACACAATATCTAGATTTATTTATTACGGCTTCTGATGATGAATAAATAGACTGCAATAGAATGAACTCGTGGGTTGAAGGAGACTATATATTTGTACATACCTAACTTATGAACTGAAAATATTTTATGAATTACACATGAATCGATTTTATTTGACCATATAATAAAATATTTAAACAAGCGGCCATGGTACCAATCAGGGCAAGGCAGCTTCGCACCCTGCGTTATGCGACTCCATGTACCATTGCAGCAAATTTTTTAACTGTAGGACTTCAAATATAGTGAAAATCGATGGTGACTGTTACTGTTTTGAGTGTTTGTATTGTTTTTCATTAATCTCCTACCAATGACTTCAAGCCTCAGACTTGAAACTCATTTCTTTGAGTTCAATGTGAGCTCAACAGCACAGCTGAAGTCAGGGATGCCTAAGACTTTCCCATAAGGCCCAAGGCTGAAATTCTCAATAGAGTTCCCTCACGAGACTGATGACGAGCTACTCCATGACTACAAGGCACATCATATGAGCTTTAGGGCAAAGCCATAAACTAATTTCCCTCATACGGTTTTTACTATAAAATAAACAAAAGAGGATCTACATTTAATTTACTTTAAATCTATTTAAATTTAAAAAAAAGTACTATGACACATTGCTATCAACAACATTACCAACCAAAGGCAAAATGCTAAAACAATAGTAACTTTAAAAAAGGTGTTGAGAAATGATCCGTACTGTTTAAAATTAACATCACTTCTTTTTAGCAAAGTTGATTTCACACTGTCTGACCACTGTAATTCAGTTCAGTAAAGACCAGATATTATCACCAATAGTGAATGTGTTAAAACAAGACTCTCAGTCCTCAGAATGACGATAAATATTTTGAAACTGTATATACTGCCTTGGGCTACTTTAACAAAAATTTAATTACCGTTCATATAAACTCATCTAAATGGTTACTTTTTCAAAATTTTATTGTTTATTATCATATTGCGTTTTGTTAGCAGATAGAGTTATTAAATATCATCATATCACATGACTCAATTTAATAAATAACATGCATAGTTTTAACAGTACGAAATTCTACAAATTGC
This sequence comes from Stictocephala bisonia, assembly GCA_035578905.1. Lineage (NCBI taxonomy): Eukaryota > Metazoa > Arthropoda > Insecta > Hemiptera > Membracidae > Stictocephala > Stictocephala bisonia. The sequence continues at coordinate 653,538 of JAQJVL010000057.1, read as the reverse complement.
CAATCTTCATGCCCTAAAATTAATAGCATCCTTACATCATCAGGATATAAACAAGTCCTAAAGAATTAACTAATACTCCAATGGTACTGCTTTTACAATGTAACGCCCAAATATGTTATTATCGGTAGAAAATGTACGGTAGTAATGTTTTTTAATGTAATAAGAAAGAGGAAGGTAACATCCAATCGAAAAAGAAAACTGGTCTATTGCGTCACCTCATCACATGCGTTTAGCAAAAACCAAAATTTATTTTAATTTAGTAATGTATCCTTTAGAAGTATGTAAAGTAGTTGTTTTATTGAATAATATTGACCCTCATTTCTTTAACAGTTCACGTGTGATATTAGAGCTTACTTCTGAGTATGTCTGTGTAAACCAGGACATAAAAATGTAGAACCTAGGTAAGGTAGTGATGATTTTCCATGCAGAATCAGTAGGCAACATTGGACACATTTAGAGAAGTGAGGCTTCAATTGAGTGAGACAACTTTTTCCGTTTAACATGACACTAGAAATTGAGGATAAATGAAAGCACATCTCTGATTCAACATCAGTGACATCTGACCAGTCCAAGAATATTAGAGTTAATATTTCAAGAGAGAAACACTGCAGTCACAATATTGTACTTGTAATACATGCAACTAGCCCACAGCCCTTGCTTCGCTAAGAGATGGTTCTCTACGCTTGTTTAGCCATCACATCAATATAAAAGCTTATCCAGCTGTCATTCTCCTACAGAACAAATGTTTATGGTCTAGAAAACCCTAAAAATCTATTTTGATCAGATGCAAAGTAGTGTGATCATGCCAGAGTTAGTAGTAATGATCTTTTTTTTTGGAATTTCACTTGCCAGTTCACATGGGCCTGCAGACCTGTGTATGAACTTTATTCAAAGAGTGAAGTACCAACTGGTGGCTCAGTCGCGATTCGAACCTTGGACATTGCCCTCCTCAGTCCGAAGCCTTAGACACTGAGTCACCACGCCGGCAAAATAATTGATAATGAAAACTAAATTAGCCAAGCGTTGGGGTCATGTTTATGTTTTACTGTAGCTCTTTGAAATAAATTACTGAATTAATGCCTATGTTACTCTTATGGGAAAAGAAAATGTTGAGGGGCTGTTTCTACCCATTAGGAATGGAATTTCGAGAAATTCTATCTTAGTGGGTTGCTATGATACCAAGGGTAACTCCTCTCTAAATTTAATCAAAATCTATTTTGAGGTTATGTGCATTTCATTATTAATATAGCGTACTATCGTTTTTGGATTATGTATATTGAGATAAACTTATGTGCAGTAGATAAACATTTATTTCCTTTAGATCTGTAATAATTACTGAAAACATACAGCTACCTTTAATTGATGAAGATGTTGGCTGACTTGTTTGTTGTTGTATTGATCAGTTTCCTTTCTGTGCCCGACCGCTCAATCACGACCCTGTACAGAGAAAATAAAATTAGAGCAAAAAAATAGTGCCTTACATCACATAATATAACCTTTTCTCTACTTGTAAAATATTAACTTTCAGCTTTGTAAGGCACAATATTTTATTTTAATGTGGTTCTTGCCCAAATGTAAGCTTAGTATAGGCTACCTAGAAAACGTATACAACATTAGCATCAGTAACTGGTATTTGTGCCAAAAAATCCTACAGAATAAAATTACATATGCCTTCATATCTTATATTCTTGAACAGATCAAAATAGGCTAATTTCATAAAATTTTTACAAAAGAACTATCACCATTAATGGTATGTTAAGCTACCGTAGCCAAGGAGCTTCATAACAAAAACCTATTAACAAACTGCAAAGAATTTTAGGCCTAATCCTAAAACAAAAATATGAAAGTGATATGATTATACGACTTTATTGTACACATAAAAAGACACACAGTCTGCGCAAACTTGTTACGAACTTAAGCAAATATACTTAGTTTAACTTAATTGAAGATTGCTTACTGAAACAAGTTGGTCACTAATATGTTTGATTTAGACCCAGTTCCGTGCTCAATAAAACTGATATTTCAGCACATTATAATTAATTTATATAATGTATAAGGTGTGTGAAGTCCATAACACGTTGTACTTAGGACTGCGATTTGTAGGATTTACAGTAGGCTTGTATAGGCCTACAGTCTAAACAATTATTTACCAGGTTGAAACAATTAAAGATCTATTGACAAACAAATGAGAATAGTTTGAATATTGCTCTAAGAACATTGATTGTAATGTTTTTATAAACAAATTCATTACGATAATCAATGTTTAAAGTAGGCCTATTACAATTCAATCATTTATTTTATAATTTTTTGTGTATAACATGGTGAATGTTAAATTCCATTAATATACAAAATTGTTATATCCCTTTTCTCAAAATTACTTTTTAGAGAATTTATAAAATTTCATTTAGTGCTATAAGTTATGATTGATAGGTTAGTTGAAACCTTTTGCAAACTAGTAAATCGCAACTTATTGGGCCGATCATTCATAGGCTTGATAATTTTAGTCCACATATACAACTTTATTTTTATGAAATAGGCGATAGCCTTATATAAATGTTGGCCTAGTAGGCCACTTTATTAAAGAACTACTGTAGGCCTATTAATGAATACAGGCCTATTCTTTAACAATTGTCTCATAATATATTATTCATACCATTAAAAAATACACAAATTTCTGTGCCTGAGACTAAACCATAACCTTTTTATATAAAATGATCATTTGCACAAAGTCAATGTTTAGGAATTATGAATAGCCTGAGGTAGAAAATCAATACTCAGCCTCTCAACTTTGAGGTTAGGTGTTAGTTGTAACTGACATTTTCAATTTCTGTAGGAAATCTGATGAATTAAGATGGTGCATCACTTAATAACCTATCTGATGGACAGTTATTTCTTGCTCGACAACAATAGTTCAATGGAATAACTAAATATTACCTAACCTAAGTTACTAACAAAAATAACTTCATTCAAGTTTTAATTTAAATTCCCTAAAGCTTGTTGCATATTTTATTCGTATAGTCCATTTGTTAATATTAAGGAGTTTATTTCAATATCCAGTTAAACTAGACAATAATTTAAGTTATTAATTAGGAATACATTTTGTAGGTACATTAAGAATGCAATTGAAATAACACCCTCCCACACACGACTTAGGATGATGATATAAGTCAATTGATTGTTAATTATTATATGTTGTATGATAATGAGCATAGATTATTCGATGTTATTGTTAATCTGTTTATCACATTGATAATCGTGATAAAACTAATTAGCCATATATTTAAACTGTCATAAGCTACACATTTCAAAATAAAGCCAATCCTCCTGCAGAGTTGCTGAGATGGTACCACTATTTATTTAATAACTCACCAAATTAAATCCAATTGAATAAGTATTACTATCACATATTGAACAAAATTTAAAACAGACACTATAAAAACACATCACTACAGTCAATTATCAAACGAAAAACAACGAATTTGATATGTAAACAAAATGGTAACCGTATCCATAAACCGTCAACACGCATCGACATTCGACTTCCCAGCGTCTGCACTGGCTATCTATGCACCCTAGCGGAGAATTGCTCAACTTAAACGTGCGTGAGGTACGTTGTTTTGACGCTATCCTCAAAATAAATCACAGACTCGTTATTATCCAATTTTTTTTTTTCTTTTACTCAACATGAAAATGCGTATGAACAAGCTTCTTTCAAATCTTATGAATGAAATGTTGCAACTAAAATCTTAATTAATTGGATGACTACGAAACGTCCCGATTATCACAAATAAAAAATATTAGTGCTGTAGGCCTATTCAAAACTAGTAGGTAACTGTTTTACAGTGTAACGTATATACCGGTAACATATATAATTTAACAAAATATTTACTAATGGAAGTAGTGAAGTGACACCTATTTAGTATAACGAATAAAATGGTAAAATTATAAACATTGAAAAGTGATATGTAAAGTGATTACAAAATATATACTCAGAAGTAAAAATCTTGAATACACCTAAATACTATCCTATATAATTTGAACACTAACCTGTTTTCTACGGTATATTTTTGTTTTTGAAGTTTTAAATTAATTATTCATTCTTAAGACGCTGATCATTAAGATATGGGAGAATATGGATTTCGAACAATAATAATAATAAATGTATTTATTGTTTTCACAGGTATAGTTAAGTTTCTCAGGCAAAATTATTAATCACGATAAAAATGCATATTTTATGAAAAATAAAAAAAAAACTTAAATATCTGAAGAAACACAATTATAACTTAAGCTTCTAAATAAAGTACTCCAAATTATATAATGCATACTTGGTTATATTACAATAGTATATAATACAGTTTAAATTAAACCAGATAGAGGCTAAATTATTAAACATAAGATCAATTTGTATTCAAACAGATATGAGTGTGATAAGCGAATTATTCCACCAAAATCAAAAACTAATGCCGATTATTCCTTAGAAAGCGTCATTAATTAATAGCCCTATGACAAATGAACAGCCGGTGATTATTATTACTATATTTTCATAAGTGAGAACGTCAAATACAAATAGTTTCCGCTTTCTTTGTCTTAAGATTGTTATAAACTACCAATATTATCACGTTAAAGATCTTAAATTGGTAAATATTCTATTTTATTACTATTTATCATTTATAATGAAAACAGATAAGACTAAAACAGACAACAAAATTTTTTAAAACATATAATGTAGCGTTGGCTAAGTGGATAGTTAATCTATATACATATAAGCCAAATACCACTGACTCACTCACTCATCATGAAATCTCAAAAACCACCGAACGGATATACACGAATTTTAAAGCAAGTTAGCTTTAGTATCGAAGAAATCCACTAAGAAAGGATTTCCGAAATTTCATTCCGGTAAAAATCGGTTGTATGCCCGCAAAGAGTTCTTTTCATAACTGGACTGTTTTAGAGCTGATTCGATAAACATTCTATCCTAACCTAACATAACCCAAATTGATCACGGGTCCTACCCAAGCTACACCGGCCGGATTTGCACTAAATCACAGTTGGTTACCCCTCATATTGTCTTCTAACAAAATATCATAATTTTATAACGCCCCAAGTTTATAGGGAAATGTTTAGATATTGCGGGAATATAACCGACTTCAACCTTCCATTGCTAAGGGTTACAAACAGCCCCTCAAAATTGCCTTTTTCCATAGGAATAACATTGGGTTAATTTTAGTAAATTAATAACAGCTGTTTTGTAATAAATAAACATTTTTATTTTGTATATTTGACATTATCCTATTGATAATGTTTAATCTTCAGCTGCTAAACAAAAACAAATGAAATGAACACATTTGAAATAGGCTAAGTAAAACTATTGGGTATTTAAACCAATTAATAGCAACGCAAGTAGTGTAAGTGAAAAACTGTAAATTAATGTAATATTGTGAATTTACGTTACACAGTTAATGTACTATTATTTTAAATCAAAAGTCATATGCCAAAGCCGAAGGCCGAGATGTATCGAGCGCAGCGAGGCGGATGTGGCACGCGAAGAGTGCAAGGGTGTCCCCTAGTGTAAAATAAAAGAAGACACGAACTTAAATATATTGTGAGAAACAAACATGTTTAAACTGTCCTCCTTGTCGGATGTTATTCAATCTTATAAAATGTAAAAATGAAAAATATCTTAACCCCTTCAGTTATTTCTAAAAAACGTATTTATAAAAAAATAAATTTGTACTTTGAAAGGTTTTGTCTTATAGTTGATATAAAATCAGCAAAATAATTCGCCACTTCATAAGGCCACAAGTACTAATGTAGTCGTTAAAAATATGTTTTTGTATTTTTCCTATCTCAAGGAAAATTAGTACATTAACTAATTTTGATTATAAAATTGAGAAGTAATTAACCCGCCGAAAACCGATTGCACCACCTTAAGAATCTCTAGAGGCTGTCAGCCATTTTGCTTTTAATCCCATAAGAACAATGTTATTTGCGAGTCCATATTTTTTTCGTTATTTATTGACCATAAGTTGTGTATGATGTGTCATTTTAAACGTTATCATATTGCGCATTGGGTTTGTTTTTAATATTTTGAATAATACGCCTAGTTTAAAAAAATAGTGAACATATAACATTCAAACTAAAGATTTCATATATTTTTTTCTATAAAACTAATAAGGAATTTGCAAAGCAACTCCAACGCATAATTTTACTATTGATCAAATGCAATTTATTTGGAAAAATCCGTTTAAAAATAACTCTTTGGTTTAGATACGCGTGATCGTATGTCTGATTTGAAAATAACACTGTTCTTATGGGATTAAAACCATCATGGCCGACAGACTCTGCAAACTCATAAATCATTCACGTCAAAACAATTAGACAATGCTTATAATATTTTAATGCATATATTACTGACGAAGGAGTTGTTTTAGTTTATTAGTTGATTGGTGTAGTTCATAAGTATCTTTGTAAAGCATAAACCTAAAAGTTGTACATACAGTAGACTGGTATAAGAGGGAAGATGGCTATTAAATATTGTAAGTTTGTAAAAACTATCAATGGCCACAAGAATGAAATAAACTAAAATTGTGGGAACATCTCATTTTCCAAGAGATTGCCATGAGAAAACCAAAATATTCAAATGAAAGGTTTGTATTTCCTTTACAAAGAGTTAGCAAATATTGTACAGATGTCAACTTAAATAACAACAAAATCACGGTTTATTAAATGAGTCAATATTCAATATATAACATCAGAACAAAATGTTCTGTCAATTTGAAAACATACATCTGGACCTGATGTAAGTGGAATACAAATACAATACCGACAAACCGGAAGGGACTATCGCGGGCAATATCCGACCTGAAGTGGTTTTGTATTGTGTTTGGGTTGTGTGTCTTTTTGGACGTTATTGTTCTCGTTCAAACTTTTACAATTGAATGACCCATTAAAGCTTTGAACGACCTTTCTTTGTGTTAATGTATTAAATACTACTCTGTTTGGAGGTTATGTTGCACTTATAGATTTAAAATTAAAAAAAAAAAAAAAAAAAAAAAAAAAAAAAAACTATCCAACCAACAACTATTAAAGTATTACTTCAAGGCATTTCTCATTACATCAGACTAATTTACAAAATGTATGGAAACATTTTTGTCAGGTACTGAGCTTCATGGTTGTGAATGGGTTCTTTTTAATACTAAAGTGATTCACAAATAAACTGTTAGTGGAGTTATAATTAGTAAATTATTACAAATTCAAGTTTACTTTTTAAGCCTAGAAGATTTAACACCCAGTAGATTTGTAGGTTAGGTTATTAAATAGAACTTCTTGTCAATAATTACTAAGTTGATCAGTTTTTGATTTGTTGTTTAAATAACTTTGGTATATTATTCCTTCAGCCTTTAGTTATTTTCAAAATAACACTGTTTCTGCGAAAAGTATTAAAAGTCCATTTTGCACACATAATAACTACACGTTTACTTCTTAATAATAATTAAGTGAATAAATAAAAAATATTTTATTTATTTCATGACATTATTAACTTGTAGTACAATTAACTGATTGTTGAAATGTATATTTCCGTGTCTTGAGTCACGTGACTAGTGGTGGGGAGCGTGGTTCATATCGCGGCTACAATTTATCTTAGGCTTGAGAAACTACATAATATGTCTACTTATTCTCAAATTTCTTATCACTTAATACTAACCCCCAAGCATTATTAAAACCCTCAATGCACTCATAATAAAAAGAAAGTAAATGCATAAAGAAAAAGAAACTGAGATTGCCTTCTTATGGCCACAGCGAACGCCCCATGGGCAATTATAAATAGATTAAAACTAACGTACATCTTTATACAACTCTAGTAATAATCACCACGCGTATCCTTGAGGTTTTGGGAAGAATAAAGGGAACTGACAAGGTGCTGGCCCTGCCATCGCATGACAAACTGGAGAAATAACTACTCGACACACTAACGCGAAACGCATTCAGGCACTACTAGACGCGACCTCTGTTTCATTATCTTCTGTGGTAAATACTGGAAGGGTTCATTTCTAGTTTTTGAAAAATACATTAAAGTTACTGGCATTAATAATGAATGAATTATTTAATTAAGCTACCGTTATTTAACAGCCATAAAAAATAGAAACAATCTTGTAGTTTACAATAATCATACAATCCATGTTTTCGTAGTATTTAAGAGTAATTTATGTAAATAATGCCTGAAATAAGCTTAATGAACGCATATTTAGTTTTAACATAGAACAGATAAATCCTATAAGAGGATTATCTGCCAAGCTGGGAAGTGAATTGAAGCAATTGTGCTAATAGTTTCAACAGACTGTCTGGGTGAGCTTGGGATTGCAACTGTATAGCCAATTATCACTCACTTCCAAAGCGGTACCACTCTATAACGAACAAGCTTACTGCCGGTGCTTAACTTCCAATGCAATACCACTTTATAATGAACAAGCTGACTGCCCGTTGTTAACTTCCAATGCAATACCACTTTACAGTAAAATGAACAAGCTGACTGCTCGTGGTTAACTTCCAATGCAATACCACTTTACAGTAAAATGAACAAGCTGACTGCTCGTGGTTAACTTCCAATGCAATACCACTTTACAGTAAAATGAACAAGCTGACTGCTCGTGGTTAACTTCCAATGCAATACCACTTTACAGTAAAATGAACAAGCTGACTGCTCGTGGTTAACTTCCAATGCAATACCACTTTACAGTAAAATGAACTAGTTGACTGCTCGTGGTTAACTTCCAATGCAATACCACTTTACAGTAAAATGAACTAGCTGACTGTTCGTGGTTAACTTCCAATGCAATACCACTTTACAGTAAAATGAACTAGCTGACTGTTCATGGTTAACTTCCAATGCAATACCACTTTACAGTAAAATGAACTAGTTGACTGCTCGTGGTTAACTTCAAATGCAATACCACTTTACAGAAAATGAACAAGCTGACTGCTCGTGGTTAACTTCCAATGCAATACCACTTTACAGTAAAATGAACTAGCTGACTGTTCATGGTTAACTTCCAATGCAATACCACTTTACAGAAAATGAACAAGCTGACTGCTCGTGGTTAACTTCCAATGCAATACCACTTTACAGTAAAATGAACTAGCTGACTGTTCATGGTTAACTTCCAATGCAATACCACTTTACAGTAAAATGAACTAGCTGACTGCTCGTGGTTAACTTCCAATGCAATACCACTTTACAGAAAATGAACTAGTTGACTGCTCGTGGTTAACTTCCAATGCAATACCACTTTACAGTAAAATGAACTAGCTGACTGTTCATGGTTAACTTCCAATGCAATACCACTTTACAGAAAATGAACAAGCTGACTGCTCGTGGTTAACTTCCAATGCAATACCACTTTACAGTAAAATGAACTAGTTGACTGCTCGTGGTTAACTTCAAATGCAATACCACTTTACAGAAAATGAACAAGCTGACTGCTCGTGGTTAACTTCCAATGCAATACCACTTTACAGTAAAATGAACTAGCTGACTGCTCGTGGTTAACTTCCAATGCAATACCACTTTACAGTAAAATTACCTAGCTGACTGTTCGTGGTTAACTTCCAATGCAATACCACTTTACAGTAAAATGAACAAGCTGACTGCTCGTGGTTAACTTCCAATGCAATACCACTTTACAGAAAATGAACAAGCTGACTGCTCGTGGTTAACTTCCAATGCAATACCACTTTACAGTAAAATTACCTAGCTGACTGTTCGTGGTTAACTTCCAATGCAATACCACTTTACAGTAAAATGAACAAGCTGACTGCCTGTGGTTAACTTCCAATGCAATACCACTTTACAGTAAAATGAACAAGCTGACTGCTCGTGGTTAACTTCCAATGCAATACCACTTTACAGTAAAATGAACAAGCTGACTGCTCGTGGTTAACTTCCAATGCAATACCACTTTACAGTAAAATGAACTAGCTGACTGCTCGTGGTTAACTTCCAATGCAATACCACTTTACAGTAAGATGAACTAGCTGACTGCTCGTGGTTAACTTCCGATGCAATACCACTTTACAGTAAAATGAACTAGCTGACTGCCCACGCTTCCCTTACAATGCGATACAACTTTATAATAAAAAAGCTAACTGCCTGTGCTTCCCTTACAATGCGATAGCACTTTATAATAAAAAAGCTAAATGCCCGTGATTCCCTTACAATGCGATAGCACTTTATAATAAGAAAGCTAACTGCCCGTGCTTCCCTTACAATGCGATAGAACTTTATAATAAACAAGCTAACTGCCCGTGCTTCCCTTACAATGCGATAGAACTTTATAATAAACAAGCTAACTGCCCGTGCTTTACTTCTAATGCAATACAACTTTATAATAAACAATCTTACTGCCCGTGCTTTTCTTCCAATGAAATACCACTTTATTTTAAACAAACTGACTACCCTCACTTTACTTCCAATGATATATCGCTTAGTAATGAACAAGCAGATTGCCTTCAATGGGTTTTTACAGAAAAATTTAAAAACTCATTTTTTTACAGGAAAGTCATCAAAATCTTTGCAGATTGCTTAAGGTCTTTTGGAAAGGCAGGTTAGCGGAAGAAGCAATTCAGCACTTCTGAAGGTTCTCACGGATTTAGAATGGGAAAGCAAACAAACCTTAGATAAGTGGTTGCATAATTAGTCTGATGGGAGAATGCGATTTCTAGGACATTGAAGCGTAACGGGAAGCAAATGAAAAAATGACGACCAAGTTGATAACAATATGTGGACGTAACTACTTTACTGCTCTAGATAACAGTTCTCATAATTATAACACTTTATATACGTTAATTTTTAACATGTTACCTGATCTTTTTGAAAATGTGTAACCGGATCCCTGACAACAAGTGAGACACTCAAGGTTGTTAGGAGGCTTATGACAACTGTTGGAACCGATTGACACAGTGGCTCTGGTAACTCATTTGTGAGTTTTTACCACTTTTTTTTTTTTTTTTTTTTACCAAATTGTGCAGGTACAAATATTTAGTATAATTCGATCAATATTACCGTGATATGAAACTATTTCCAACCAATCGATTTTGCGTTACCCATTTTATTTCATAAACTGACATACGAATTTGGCATACACTTGAATTCACCTGCGTCCTAGACAGGAGGGTTCCGCCGTTACCGCAAATAACGGCGTCAAGCAACATAGAATGTGGGTGTTCCTTGGATGGGAGACCGTTTGGGCGTTCCCGTCCTTACACACATCCCGTCTGCTCGGTCTTTGGTGGTGGTTCGGAAGTCACACGTTGATCTCCGGTTAGATAATGGGTGCGGATTCTTAGCCAACATAGAATGTGGTTGTTCCTTGGATGGGTGACCGTTTGGGCGATCCCGTCCTTACACACATCCCGTCTGCTCGGTCTTTGGTGGTGATTCGGAAGTTACACGTTGATCTCCGGTTAGATAATGGGTGGGGATTCTTAGCCAACATAGAATGTGGTTGTTCCTTGGATGGGTGACCGTTTGGGCGATCCCATCCTTACACACAGCCCGTCTGCTCGGTCATTGGTGGTGGTTCAGAAGATCCCATCCTTACACACAGCCCGTTAGCTCGGTCACTAGTGGTGGTTCGGAAGTCACACGTTAATCTCCGGTTAGGGGCTTCTTAGCCGTAACTCCACCTGATAAAATAAGGCATTTTTTAATTTCAACTTGTTTTGAAACTATTTAAAACCAATTTAATTATTTTCGTTCATACTATATGATATGCATTTTCTCCAAAATACTAAGTAAATATATAATCAGAAGAAATGTTATGTTTCTGTTTCCTGTTAAAATTAGGAAGAACAAAAACTGGTTTTTTGTCACAGTAAACAAATATGGCTTAAAAGTGAAGAAATATTAATGTTATGTGTTTCAACGTACACAAACAGTAATTACTTTAGTATGTTCTAAATACAACATGTAAACAAACAATTATGTGCAGAGGTATTGTGTTTTACACAATGGAGAATGTAATATTCATGCATGTAGAATGCTGCACTGATAATGTAGTGATTATTACATTCCTGGGAGTACAATGGATACTGCAGTATTGCAAGGTGGTTTAATAAAACGTCATTTTGAGATATTTTTGGAATTACATAGATGTTTATAAAAGCAAAAAAAAAAAAAAAACCTGGTCTGAATTTTAAATGTAACATACCAAAGATGTTAATTTTTAATGACATTTTGAAACGTCATACATCAATTGATTATCTCATTAACTGTATGTTACAAATAAGTAATACTCGATGATTTATTAAAATAACTTCCATAACATAAAACTCGTTTGTATTACTAAATACAAAAAATATTATTAAAATAAAATATTATTATAACTCTTTGACATTTTGTTATACTGCGTGTTCAATTATATTCTTGTTATAGTTTTATTCATTCTTTACACGCCTGTTAGTCACTGCTTGACATAGGAACTTGTGGTGGTATGCAGTTTTTTAGGAAATGTGTGTAATTGTTGGTTTGAGGTGATTTTAAACTGAATATTGGCTGTGGGGTTATTTTTGAAATCCTTAATATGTGAGGAGAAAGTTTGTAGTTTACAAAGTGCAATGAGTGGTTGGTTTGTGATGATTTGCGTTTAGTTGTTGGTGTTATATATTGTTATGAAAAGGGGATGGTGTGTTGATTGGAAGGTTGAGAGCATTTGGGTAAAAGAAGAGTAGTGAATGAAGGTAGGGAGTGAGTGTGTGTGTGTTTGCATTACAATAAACATGAATGTATATCTTAATATGTAAAAACCAGAAAGATGCACCCTTTCATTACGAAATCTCTGGAAATGAAGAATTTTTATGAAATTTGGAGGGAACTTAGTATCTATAATATAGAGATAACCAAGAAAGGATTTCTCGAAATTCAATTCCTAAGGGGCTATTCCTAAGGGGAATAGCCCCTCAACGTTTCCTTTTTTTTTCAATAACATAAAAAAATTGGCATTACTTTAATTTAATAGTTTACTTCAAACTGCTGATACAAAAAACACAAACATGATACAAAATCTTTGCTAATTTGGATTTATTTATAAATGTTTAAGATTATTTCTACTAATTCCGACATGATTCCAGTACTTTTCATTCCTCTAAAGTAGACTGTCAGGGTTTTCTAGACTATGAAATGTTATCTTGGAGAACAGTAGAGGAGTTTAGAGCGGGTGATGGTTTAGACTATTTAGAAAGAACCAGGATGGGTGGGTCATAACCACTGTACGTGCATGGATGGGTGGGTGGGTCAACACCACTGCACGTGCATGGGTGGATGAGTGGGTCAACACCGCTGTACGTGCATGGGTGGGTGGGTGGGTCAACACCATTGTACGTACATGGGCGGGGGGGGTGGAACAACACCTCTGTACGTGCATGGGTGGGTGGGTGGGTCAACACCACTGTACGTGCATGGGCGGGGGGGGGAACAACACCTCTGTACGTGCATGGGTAGGTTGGGTGGGACAATGCCTCTGTAATTGCATGGATAGGTGGGTGGGTCAACACCACTGTAGGTGCACGGGTGGTACCACACCACTGTACGTGCATGGATGGGTGGGTGGGTCAACACCACTGTACGTGCATGGGTGGGTCAACACCACTGTACAAGCATGGGTGGGTCAACACCACTGTACGTGCATGGGTAGGTGGGTGGGTCAACACCACTGTACGTGCATGGGTAGGTGGGTGGGTCAACACCACTGTACGTGCATGGGTGGGTCAACACCACTGTACATGCTTGGGTGGGTGGGTTGGTCAACACCACTGTACATGCTTGGATGGGTGGGTGGTTCAACACCACTGCACGTGCATTGGTGGGTGCGTGGGTAAACACCACTGTACGTGCATGGGTGTGTAGGTGGGTCAACACCACTGTACGTGCATGTGAGGACGGGTGGTTTAATACTAATTATACTTGATTGTCAACAACCTAATAAAGACTTGTAATACCCAAGAAATAGAACTTTAACTTCAAAATATAAAAATCCCAAATTCTCACACAAACATATGTAACATAACTAGTATAATACCTTACAGCTCCTCTAATGTAACACGTAACTGTTCAAATACTACTTAATTGTTTCCATTCTTTTTCCTCTTTTATTATGATTTTATTTCGTTCGTTATTCTGTTAATGAAACACAATCTCCCCCTCTTCTATATAGAGTCATTAATTTGAAGAAACCATAAAAAATGTATAACTCCAACTACGTACTACAACTTGCATGAATACAGTAGTTAAATCCGGCGAGAGAACTAGTTTCTCGCTGGGAAGTCATTAAACCAATTAAGTAACTAGTCTAAATAGGTCATCTCGGCAAGAATGAACCTATTGTTTGGACATTGCGGCAACTATGAAGCCAATTATCTACCGCTGACTATGATAAATTACATTTAATTAGATGTTACTTGACTTTAAATCAATAGACAATAATATCTCGAGCTAATACGATGTTTATCATCTTTAAAGGAGTTTCTATAGTTGTTATAAGAAGAGGCTGGGCCAAATCGAAGTACTAATTTATAAAATAGAATTCATGATCAAACGTAATCCTTACTGTGACTAAAAAACAACATAAAACACTAAGGATAAGTTCACATTTGACCAAATAACTATTGCATACATTTTAAAAACATTTACAAAATAATCTTAAGCTGATGAAATAAAAAAGCTATCGATCTTTCTAAAGAAAATCCGTTATATAATAAGTGTGTGGACCATTTTTTAGTTCACTCCTCTGAGATTGTATGGAAGGTAACAGCTGTGTATCACACTTGAGAGGTTATGACAAGGGGGTGGGGAGGGGGTGTTGCTACCACTTTACCCGCAGTGTATTTGTCATTTTTGTCCCTCACTTACGAGTTTTCTACCAGAATTGTCTGTATTATAAAAACAATTCTTACTTCATACATTCAAATATCAATAATAGAACTATCAAAGATCTGTCAGTAAATAAAAGTCCGAGTGTTTAGTGGGGGGTTTGTACTTAGTTGCGATAGACTTGCTTTACATTTACAAAAGTCCGAGTGTTTAGTGGGGGGTTTGTACTTAGTTGCGATAGACTTGCTTTACATTTACAAAAGTCAGAGTGTTTAGTGGGGGGTTTGTACTTAGTTGCGATAGACTTGCTATACATTTACAAAAGTCCGAGTGTTTAGTGGGGGGTTTGTACTTAGTTGTGATAGACTTGCTTTACATTTACAAAAGTCAGAGTGTTTAGTGGGGGGTTTGTACTTAGTTGCGATAGACTTGCTTTACATTTACAAAAGTCAGAGTGTTTAGTGGGGGGTTTGTACTTAGTTGCGATAGACTTGCTTTACATTTACAAAAGTCAGAGTGTTTAGTGGGGGGTTTGTACTTAGTTGCGATAGACTTGCTTTACATTTACAAAAGTCAGAGTGTTTAGTGGGGGGTTTGTACTTAGTTGCGATAGACTTGCTTTACATTTACAAAAGTCAGAGTGTTTAGTGGGGGATTTGTACTTAGTTGCGATAGACTTGCTTTACATTTACAAAAGTCAGAGTGTTTAGTGGGGGGTTTGTACTTAGTTGCGATAGACTTGCTTTACATTTACAAAAGTCCGAGTGTTTAGTGGGGGGTTTGTACTTAGTTGCGATAGACTTGCTTTACATTTACAAAAGTCCGAGTGTTTAGTGGGGGGTTTGTACTTAGTTGCGATAGACTTGCTTTACATTTACAAAAGTCAGAGTGTTTAGTGGGGGGTTTGTACTTAGTTGCGATAGACTTGCTTTACATTTACAAAAGTCAGAGTGTTTAGTGGGGGGTTTGTCAGTGAGTGTTGCCTTCGTATATTTTTGATCTTTTATTACGGGTTATGGTTAGCTATGACTAATTTACATGTTGTGTCTGTTATCGGTTCTGTATTTAGATCGGGCTAACAAAGTAAAAAGTTTCATGTAATGCATTTTAACAAAGTAAATTAACATTTAATGTCTAGAAAATTTTCAGGTTAGAATTGGAAACCGTTGCAAAGACACGAGTTCAACAAGGCTATTTAAAAAAATACTGCGTTTAGCCTTGACCTCAATTAGTGCATAATAAATCTGCCAGGTGGCAGAGGTATCCCGATCTGACTAGATCCCATCGCATGTGTATCGACCTGATCGTTTCTGTTCGATTTGTCATTCAAGTTCGAATAAGTCGGTGATGGCACTGTCAATTGAACAAACTACAAAGGGCAAGCCCTGTTTATTGCTTGGGAACTTTAAATATAGGGAAGCCTACACAAATAAAAACAGTGATGTAACCTGGCGCTGTTTGGCAAAGACGTGCCGAGCGTCTGTAAAGACCGATGAAGCTCGCGCTAATATATTATCACATGACGATAAGCACACTGGTGCTCATCCCGTAACCTTCCGCACTATTCAGTATGGCGGTCAGACTCGCACTCCCTCACCGGCCACTTCGCATTCCCGCTATTCAACCCCCGCCCTCTTGCCCCCCTCAACCCCTTCAACGCCTTTGATTTCGGAGCTGTACAATAAAAAAATGACTAGAGATGCTTCTTGTGGAACTGACCAATTATTTTTAAGCTCCAAAGATGAGCTTGTGAGTAGAGCACAAGAACTCACATCAAGACAGAGCGGACTAATTGAGAAGATTCAAAGCCTCATTCTCGAGCTTGAGTCGGAAAAGCAAAAAAATGACATAGTATTGCGCTCTGAACATGTTTTACTTGACGCAGCAACACAAACAAATGTGAGCTCTCAAAGCCACGCATTTACTCAAACACATCTCGATGCAGAAATTCCAAAGAGCGACGAAAATTGTATGAAATGTGTGCGCTTACAAAATGGAGTTTCGGAGTGGAAAGCAGATTTTGAAAAAATAAAGGTTACTCTTCAAGAAATGGAAGCGGAAATTTGTGCTCTGAAAAATGAGAAACAAGACGCTGAAAGGGAGCTAGCCAATTATAAAATTTTTTACATGCATGGGAATATTGCAAGCGCAACAGCACCCCCTATTATTACGAAAAATTCTTTCAATATTTTGTCAAGCATGCAGTCCGAATCAGATTCTACTCACGAGTTAAATGATCCCAAGGAAAGTTTGCGATTTGTTAAAAAGTCAAAGCAGCCTAACGAGAAAGCTCTTCTCTCAAGTCCACCAAATAGTAGGCCAAACTATATAACTTTACCACAGAGGCCTATAAAATCAAGTGTTGATACTGAAAGTGACCGAAGGCCTAAGCTGATAATAATGGCGGATAGCCATGAAGAGGGTATTTCGTCACATATACATAATAAAACAGGCAAAGGTGTAAATGTTTTTGGTCACGTTCAAAATGGAGCTCCTCCAAGGCGATTACTAAAACTTCAAATTATTTCAGAAACCTTACTAAAAAAGATTGTCTTGTTGTCATTGGAGGATCTAATGATGTGGCAAATAATAGCGTTAAACGCTCTGATCTATCACCAGTGCAGATGACTGATTACCTCGAAACATTTATCAACAATCATAGAGGTACAAATGTAATCGTGGCCACTCTACCTTATAGGTATGATTTTAGAGAGGACAGCATTGTGAACATCACAATTAAAAATGTGAATCAAGGAATTAGACAAATCTGCAGAAAGACCCCCCATGCGTATCTCCTCGATCTACATATAATTCCTCGTCACGAGCATACAAGGCATGGGTCCCACTTAAATAAGCGTGGGAAGATACATGTTGCTGATCTGCTGTGCGAGTTCATGGATAAATTCAATCGCTCAAGACGAATAAGCAGCGGCTGGCAGGATGGATATTCTATCGAGAGCAGTAATCAGACCTGTACTCATTTACCTACAAGTGATGCAATTACTACGAGTCAATCAATCACCTTGCAGCAGAGCTCACCTAAGGAAAAAAACTCCATACCACTGGATGTTCAAATGAACATTTAGCATTTGACGATAGTTTATGTATAGTTTGTAAGAACTCTCATGTGCAGCCATCATTAAATGTTAATGCTAGTAACATAAGTAAATTAAAATCTATTTGGCCTATTTGTGATGAGGCTAAAGAAAGTATTGAGTATGTATGGCTGATGCATTTGAATATAAATGGAGGTATAGTAAATAAAAGGCACGATTTAGAATTAATGTTAGAAAATTCTAATATTGCAGCTATATTCTTAAATGAACATTGGCTTCAAAAGGACAATATACATATAATGAACTCTATCCCTAACTACAAACTTGCTCATTTTTCTGTAAGAGAAGAAGGCATTCACGGTGGAACTTGCATCTTAATTAAAAACGATTTGGATTTCAATGTAAGATATGATCTGTGTTGTCTTAATGAAGAATCTGTTTTTGAAATATTATGCATTGAAATTTTATTTAAAAAAGTAATAATTATTACTGTGTACAGAGTACCAAACAATGCAAATTTTAAACAGTTTTTATTGAAATTTGAGGCAATGTTAAATGTTTTGCATAGAATAAAATCGGTCGGGAATGTTTACATAACAGGCGATTTTAATGTGGATTTCTCAGAAAACTGTAAGGATCCACAACTAAGAATCAAATTAATGTCCCTTTTAGAAAGTCATGGTTATCACGTCAATTTTTTATCTGCCTCTCGAATAACTAGATCGACAAAAACATGTATAGATAACATTTTTACTCGGAAAGTCATGTCACAGGATTCTAGGCTCACAATGAATCTGGAATTAAGTATATCTGATCACAGAGCTTTATTTATTAATATGCTAGACTGCAAATCTGAATGTAACCAAGGCTCTGATAACTTGCAATACAAAAGTAGATTTTTTTCTGATGAAAATATTGAAATTTTTACCGAGAGGTTAAGGCATATGGATTGGGGAGTTGGTTTTCATTGTTCGTTACAACAAAATTGCCTATCTTTCTTTGGAAATTTTCAAAACCTGTTTGAAGAAGTTTTTCCTTTAAAGTCTTTTATGAAGAAAAATAAAAATGGGAAGAAAGTTAAAAACTGGGTAACTCAAGGTATCCGAGTTTCAAGTAAAAGAAAGAGGGAACTCAGTAGACTAACCAAAGAATCTAATGACATAAATTTCATAAATTATGTTAAAAGGTATAAATGTATATTTAGATCTGTCTGTAACAAGGCCAAATTAATTAGCAATTCACATTTCTTGAAAAATGCAGAAAATAAGAGTAAAGCTGCATGGAGTATTGTGAGATCGGAATTGGGATGTAATAAAGATAAAAGTAACAATCTACCAGACCTAATTCTAGAAAATAAGCCTGTCAGTGAGCCAAGTGAAATTGTTGAACTTTTTAATAATAAATTTACAGAAACGGCTCGTGATGTAGGAGTTTCACCAGTATACAATGAAGCTTTCAGGCTTCTCCAAAAGGTTCCACAAGTCGGGGATATAGAGTTTACTTTTAAAAACGTTAGTTCGAATGAGGTAACGCAAATAATAAAATGTCTGAAAAATAACAAAACTGCAGGGCAGGATGAAATTCCATTAGATTTACTAAAGAGAGTTTCAGATCTGATTTCACAACCACTTAGTGTAATTATAACCCAATCTTTTCAAAATTCACACTTTTTAGACAATTTAAAATATGCTGAGGTGAAGCCACTTTACAAAAAGGGAGAAAGACATAATCCAGATAATTATAGACCCGTTTCAGTGTTACCCTCTTTTTCAAAAATATTTGAAAAATCTGCATTGCTTCAAATCTCTTATTTTTTGGAACATTGTAAAATATTGGTGGATGATCAGTTTGGGTTTAGAAAGGGCCGAAGTACAATAAGTGCAATTTCAAAGCTTTGCGAGGAAGTTTCTTGGGCCTTGGATGGATCGCAGAGCACTGCTGGGGTGTTCTGTGATCTGTCCAAGGCTTTTGATTGCGTTGATCACACCCTTTTGTTGAACAAGCTCTACTTCTATAAATTTTCATCGAAAGCAGTTGAATGGATTAGGTCTTATCTAGAAAATAGGCACCAGCGCACGGTAATAGTAAAAAATAACAGCAAAACAAAGTCTGAATGGAAAAAAATACAGGTGGGGGTGCCTCAAGGATCTATTCTGGGCCCCTTATTATTTATTTTGTACATAAATGACTTACCAATTAATATTTCTCATAGCTTAATATTGTACGCCGATGACACTACGGCAATTATAAAAGCGAATAGCAATAGTGAACTAGAAATGTATATTGATCAATCTTTAATAGAACTTACACATTGGTTTGAAGCAAATGGTCTGAAATTGAATTGCAGTAAAACACAAATATTACAATTTAGCACTCCACAAAATATTTTAAGAATTGACAGAGATATTAATTTTCAAGGGCAGTGCTTGAATTTGGCAAAAAGTGTTAAGTTTTTGGGAGTAGATTTGGATGCTAATTTTAAATGGAACACTGCAATAGAAAATATTTCAAAAAGGCTTAATTCGTCTTGTTTCCAGATGAGGGTCCTCAAAGATGTAGTCGATTTGAAAACGAAGATGATGGTTTACTATGCCTATTTTTTACCTATAGTTTTTTATGGAATCGAGTTTTGGGGTTGTACTTGTCAATCTGAAATTATATTTAAAATACAAAAGAGGCTCTTAAGGATCATGACAAACTCGTCTTGGAGAGCACCTTGCAAGCAAATTTTCTAGGACTTAAATATTTTGACAATACCTAGTTTATATATTTACAAAGTTCTTATGTTAGTGCACACCAATTTTGACCTAATATCAGACCAGCAGTTTCATCATAAATACAACACTCGATTCAAAAATGATCTTCAATATCCTATCCACAGATTGTCGTTAACTGAAAGATCACCATTATATATGGGGAAAAGAGCATTTAATAAGTTGCCTTCAAACATAAAATGCCTTGTAAGAGACAAGTCCTTCAAATGTGCAGTTTCCAATTTCCTGTTGGAAAAAAATTGCTATAGGTTAGATGAATTTTTTTAAGCTAATTTGTATTACTAATGATTAAAAACCTATTTTTATTGTATTTTGTTGAGAGCTTTTTGTGATGGTGTGTGATAGTTAAGAAAATTTTATTATTTATATCATAGCATAAGTATTATTTAATGTATGACAAAAAGTACATATTTCATATGAACTATACTCTTGTAAATATACTGACAATGTCACCTGTTTTTTTAGCAATGCTATAATGTAAACGTTTTTATGTGACAATAAAGAATGATTATGATTATGTACTTAGTTGCGATAGACTTGCTTTACATTTACAAAAGTCCGAGTGTTTAGTGGGGGGTTTGTACTTAGTTGCGATAGACTTGCTTTACATTTACAAAAGTCCGAGTGTTTAGTGGGGGGGTTTGTACTTAGTTGCGATAGACTTGCTTTACGTTTAGAAAACTCCGAGTATTTAGCAAACAAAGAGTTTAACAGGGATTTTGTTTTAGTGAAACACTTCGTCATAGGCATCACATTTTGTTGTTGGACACCTGTTTGTCCGCTGTCTGTTTAAACTAAACCAATTCATTAAAACTTATAATAATTAGTTTGAGTTCGTTTGAATATTATTCCTTCCGTATTTTTTTAAATAAATCTATTTTAGATAAGATTTTAACAGCTGAATAATAAAACTACTATAAACAATTAATTGTTAAATTGGTATTTCCATAAGGCTTTAATTAAATTTCAAAATAAAAATAGGCCTATATGTTAACTAGAGACCCTAAGAATGTCTATGCAAAATTTGAGTTGAATGGGTCCAGTATTTTTTCCGTGATTGAATAAAAAAAACACGCATACACACATTCACGCGCGCGCGCGCGCGCACACACACACACTCACACACACACACACACACACACACACACACACACAAACAGACCGACATACACCATTCGTTTTTTATACACAGTACGAAACAGTGACGAAACTTTATCAGCTAGTTAATAAGTGAAGATAAAACGTCTCCAGCTGAGCCAAGCCCGAGACAATGGCTGTCAAACCAAGTCCTCCCCCGGGGTTCCAACTTGTGACCACCCTTCGCTCTATCAGCTCAGATAAATGGCTTTATAGTTTCCTAGACAACCTTTCAAATAATAATAATAATAATAATAATAAAAAAAAAAAAAAAATGCTGCAGTAAACAATTTACCAGGCTACATAAATATTATCATGCTTGATGATTCTTTATTTAGATAAATAACAAAATAAATATACAGTATATACTATATGTTAATTTTGATATATAAGGCAAAAAAATGCCTTGCTGATCATTTTTGGATTACACGCCTAATTTAGAGGAGAAGGTGAAGGTTAACACTAGGCCTTTTTCGTATTTAACTTCGGTAAGTGTCAATCTATTTTTTCTATGTTTAACAAAAACATCAATAACTCAAGAACAGTTTGACCGAAAGACTTGAAATTGTCGCACTTCCCAACATCAACATTATTGAACTGCTAAAATAAATGCAATTAAGTTATCCATAGCCATTTCAAAATAGTTGGCATTTAAAATTGTAAACTTCAAACATCCTGCAACCGTTTAAAAGTTTTAAACCGCCACTATTTTAAAATGGCTTATGAGATATCAATGGACAATTTTAAGATGTTTCATAATACTACTGTGAAAAAATGATCAGTTTTAAGTAAGTCGGTCAAACGTTCTTGAGTTATTTACGTTTTGTAAGACACCCAAAGATAAATTAATTTGTTGGTTTTAATTAGGTGTGGAATCTAAAAATTAACAGCTACGACGTCTTTTTTGTGGCAATCTGTTTATGTATTTAACTAAACTATCTTTTGTCTATCTTTACTAGACATTAGACAGTTACAAAATTTGAGCATTTAAACTTATCTTAACTTATCTTAAATTTATCTTTTTAAAAATTGAAAATAAGTAAATATTATGCAATGTATTAAAAGTAGAAGAGTTACTTGAAAGGGCATTTTGTTAAACCACAAACTTCATGGCATAATAGTTAGTATAAGAGTGTACGTGTGAGGGCAAGTGGGTAATTTGGACGCCTTAAAATACATAAACACCATGTAACTGTAATAATGTCTCCCCTTAGCGCTTTTCAAGGATAATATGTCAAAATGAGAAACAGATAAAAAACTAAATATATTAGGTATGTCAATTTATTTATCCAGTGAGAAATAATATTTTTTGAAAAATTATTGTTTTCGTATAATTATGTGTGTTTGTGATAAAGACAAAATCCTTTAGATTGTAATTTGAGAATAAGAATAAGAATGTATTTATTCCACTAATTTTAACAGAAACAAAATACATGTATTTCTCTAAGAAATTACTGTCATCCGTTTCCTGATAAGTGATGACAGCTCAGATTATATCAACTTTATAATAACATTGAACAGTCAGTAAAAAAAAAAACAAAAAAAAAAAAAAAAAAAACAACAGATATAATAATTAAGCGGCTCGGCTCACTGCAGCGCGCTGATCGAAACATTCCTTTTCTATAGTAACAATTACTGATTAGTTATCATTATCTATCTTGAGAAAATAAAAATTCACTATATTACTAATAAAATTATACTGTTTGAATGTTTGGAAAGTTTTTGCTCTTCTAGACTATGCTAAAATAATAATAAAAACTAAAATTTCCTTAAAACCAAAATTACAACAAAATTTATTAAGAGATAATATACATACATACATACATACACACAAGTACTGTACAACAAAAGAATAAAACAGTGCCTTTCAAATAAAATAATCTACATTTACTAACTACCTTTAATTCTAATTAAATAACAATGTTATATTCACGTGGAATTTGATACCATAAAATTAATGATCGGTAAAACCCCGTAACATATAAATCAACAAAATATTGGGGGTTTCAAAAATAATGGCCCGATTTTAAATAGCTATATTTATTAGAAAAAAGGACTTTACCCAATTATATCAAAGGACATTAAAATATCAAAAAAAGAATGCAGTTTAAGAAAATGTATCATACATGTTCTATGTGTCCACCATTTGCAGCATGGATGGCATCTAGTCAATAGCTGAATTTCATATAGTTTGGAACCATCTCATCGATTGACTGACTCAGGTATTTTTCTTATTTTAATTTGTAAATTTTTTAGATACGGACTTGATAACTATATATTGTCATTTTAGGGAAAATATAGCCAAAAAGGTAACAGTACAAGACTCTACCACAGTATAACAGCATACATTCAAGAAGCTCCATTAAGTACTGGCGACAAGCACGATGCTAACGCTCATAGCGGTGGGACGACAGTAGTTTATATTAATTTTATGCACTATTTACATCTACAGTTGTGATAAGTAAATGTTAAAAAACGTATGTCTATAATTAGTCGGTAGCTTAGTTGGTTCATAAATTAAAAATTTTCAGTTCGATCCCAATCAGAGTCGTAACAAATTTTTAGAGGTATTAGCTGATAACCACCGGCTGTTCATTTATTGTAGGGCTAGTAATTAATGAAACTTTCTAAGGAATAGTCGGCCTTAGTTAGTAACAATAACCACATTCGCTCATTTACACTCACCACACTCATTCGAAACCCATATTCTTGACGATCGGCGTTTTAAGAATAAATAAAAACTAAAATAAATAAAAATAAAAACGCTCTTTCTGTTGACATTATTCCACTTCTTTGGAAGATAATGCAATACAACGGTAATGTGGTGTAGATTTATAGTCCAACTATTTGACCGTCACTGTACCTCCACAGCGAAGCAATCGAAGTGTCGCTGTAGTATATAAGACTGTCAGACTGTCGTTCCATTGAAGGGCACAATTATTTTACTCGAATAAGAAAGATAAATATTTAAATATTATAATTTTTAATGTTATTTGTTCAAATACGTGAAATAAAATACCGCAATAAATAAGCGTAATTCGAACAATGGAAGTTTTTTATAGTTGGAAATGAAAAAAAACCCATCGGCTAGTTGGCTTCATAATATATGAATGTATTCATTTAGCCCGGTAAGTAAAGCAAAACAAACCATTTTAACATCTCTATTTGACAATGTCTAATACTGCATTTACTTGAATAATTGAGAGAATATATTTAGAAAAATATATTCCCCCAAAGCTTGGATTTATAAAACGAATGAGGCAATTCAAGGACGACTACTTGAATACAATACAGTGGTCTGAATAGTAGATCAATGGTTCAACCGCAGCGCACCTGTACTTGAATACAATACAGTGGTCTGTCTAGTGGATCAATGGTTCAACCGCAGCTCACATGTACTTGAATACAATACAGTGGTTTGTCTAGTAGATCAATGGTTCAACCGCAGCTCACCTGTACTTGAATACAATACAGTGGTCTGTCTAGTAGATCAATGGTTCAACCGCAGCTCACCTGTACTTGAATACAATACAGTGGTCTGTCTAGTAGATAAATTGTTCAACCGCAGCTCACCTGTAATTGAATACAATACAGTGGTCTGTCTAGTAGATCAATGGTTCAACTGCAGCTCACCTGTACTTGAAAACAATACAGTGGTCTGTCTAGTAGATAAATTGTTCAACCGCAGCTCACCTGTAATTGAATACAATACAGTGGTCTGTCTAGTATTTCAATGGTTCAACCACAGCTCACCTGTACTTGAATACAATACAGTGGTCTGTCTAGTAGATAAATTGTTCAACCGCAGCTCACCTGTAATTGAATACAATACAGTGGTCTGTCTAGTAGATCAATGGTTCAACCACAGCTCACCTGTACTTGAATACAATACAGTGGTCTGTCTAGTAGATAAATTGTTCAACCGCAGCTCACCTGTAATTGAATACAATACAGTGGTCTGTCTAGTAGATCAATGGTTCAACTGCAGCTCACCTGTACTTGAATACAATACAGTGGTCTGTCTAGTAGATCAATGGTTCAACCGCAGCTCACCTGTACTTGAATACAATACAGTGGTCTGTCTAGTAGATAAATTGTTCAACCGCAGCTCACCTGTAATTGAATACAATACAGTGGTCTGTCTAGTAGATCAATGGTTCAACTGCAGCTCACCTGTACTTGAATACAATATAGTGATCTGTCTAGTAGATCAATGGTTCAACCACAGCTCACCTGTACTTGAATAGAATACAGTGATCTGTCTAGTAGATCAATGATTCAGCCGCAGCTCACCTGTACTTGAATACAATACAGTGGTCTGTCTAGTAGATCAATGATTCAACCGCAGCTCACCTGTACTTGAACGAATAAATGAAATGTATTGAATTGGATTGAGTTAGTTATAACGGATCCAGTTTAAATTCGATCGTTTACTTAACATTAATTGAATGAATTAGTATATATTAATAATGAATTTTTCTTATGTAATTCAAAAATAATAAAATATTAAATTGCTTTGCATGAATAAACTAAATTGTTTTGCCATTTTGCACTTCACAAGAGTGGTTCCAAATTGGTTGATTTTAGATTGTGTTACAAAATGTCTTTAATTATTGAGGTTAAAGACATACATCTAATTTGTGAGTGAATTTAGTATACATGTAACGATCATTTACATAATTTCCATGTTAAGGACTGAAACATTCAAATATTAAGTAATAAAGTAAAGTGTAATATTCTATAAATTTTTCTATAAGTTCACTTTAAATTGTCATAGCCTACTATACATTTGAAGAAAGGTAAAAATTTGTACTTGATGCAAGTAGTTGGTAAAAATTTGATAAGTTATTTTAAGAAAGGGGAATATTTACGTAATAATGAACGCTTAAACAATCCTAGAATAATAGGTAGAGCCCAGTGACTCCAAAAGTAGAGATTGAATCACCTACATTGTACTTATAGCATCTATTGATAATTAATTATACTTTGTTGTTGCTATACAAGCACATTCCTGTTATAAAAACCTTTCCAAATGGGTGCACATTTTTTAACATTATAAAATAATCAAGTAAAAGTGATAGGCCTACTGAATAATTAAAATTTTGAAAAAAATTTAAATTATTGAATATTTACCACGTTACAATAAATTATCTTATAAAATAGAAGTTTTTTAGTAAAAATAAATTTAGTTTAATGTAAAATATACGTCCAGTATAAACTTATTAATTTTTAAGTATTTATTATTTTCCTGAAATCAATCTCTAATACTTATTTTTGTATTTCCAACATTATCTTACATAAAAGGACGACTGAATATTCGAACAGCCATTCTCGAATCATATTGTAGTTGGTAGGTCAGGAATATATTCCCGAGGTGATATTTATCATGTGACATGGTTCATGAATTAAACAAACAATGAACGAATTGAGTTCGATGTAGTCATGTAGGTGGTTTTATGTTTATGTCCATGCGATATATTAAACTCGAAACGCTGTAACCGATGGTTTTCCTTCTTTTCCACATCTATTAAATTCAATATCAATGTGCAATCTAATTTATTTGACCATTCGCGGAATCACTCTAAACCATGAATATATTTTTCACGTTGAGTAATTTGTCAAATATATTCAAAATGACCCCGGTTACTGCCAGAAAAATATTTGTGATACAATATTTGAACATATTCTCTCTATATTTATTTTTTTCCAGTTGAACTTAACGCAAGTAAAACTTTAATCTTATAACTCAATCAAGTGCCTTATGTACCCTTAAAACATAACGATGAAAATTCTTTCAAGTCTTATGGTGGTTACAAGACTAACACTCGAGTTACAAGATTGTTGGGAAGTGCCTTATGTACCCTTAAAACATAACGATGAACATTCTTTCAAGTCTTATGGTGGTTACAAGACTAACACTCGAGTTACAATTGTAAAAAATCAGATTATACTCAAAGAAACAATACAAAAGACATTTATTCACAAAGAGAATTATATTAGTACATAAAAAGAGTTAAACTGAGACTAAAAAAAATGGCTAGACATCAAAAAATACATTTTACTCATTTCTTCCACAATTCTAATTCACACAAAATAATTCAATAATAAAAAACATATGTTTTGTTAAAATAATAGTTTTACTGAAAAATATTTAGTCAACCAGCTGTTATTGATTTTAGAAAAAAAATGTTCTCCAATATTATGCTGTTTGATTTCTTACATTCTCCCACCTTTTGACTTGAAAAGTCAAAACATGATTATTCAATTTAGGTATCTTTGTGGTGGTTTAATTGTTCTTCCATATCTATTTGTAAATTGTTGGTCGTTCACATTCTGACAATGATTGGCTTCTCCTTTTTCATCAAATATTTCACTTTTATCATCCTCATCGATTTGATGAGTTAACTTCTTTTTGTCTTCAGAATGGACGATTTCTAGTGGATACACATGTTGTATCGGTCTTAACAATCGCCCTTTTGATGTTTTTAGCTCCACCAGACGTGTATTACCATCTTTTCCAGGAACAATCTTATCAATCTTCGCTAATGGCCAATCAATACGTTTTATATTGTCACTTCCAAGTAAGACAATTTCTCCAACTTGTATTTGTCTTGATTTCATTTTCTTCGAATGCAACACCAATTGACTCAAATATTCGCTTCTAAACCTCTTCTGAAGATCTTCTTTCACTTTAAGTTTATAATCCCAACGTCTAGACAAACTAATGTTTTCAATCTGGTCTAAGTCGAGAACTCCATACTCCCTTGTATCATTCAAAAACATTGCTGGTGTCAAAACCTTCATATCTTTACTGTCTTCTGAAATGTAAGTTAAAGGTCTTCTATTAATAATCGATTCACAACTGCATAATATGGTCAATAATTCTTCATAGGTTAGACAAGCTCTTCCAAGTACTTTGCGAAGAAGTTGTTTTAAAAGCCGTATAAGCCTCTCCCACCATCCTCCCCACCATGGTGATGCTGGAGGGTTGAATTTCCACTTTATACGTTTGATAGTACTGTACTCAACTATCTTACTCCAGTCTAACCTTTTAAGTGCATTGTAAGCCCCTTGAAAGTTTGTTCCATTATCTGTAATCAAAATTGATGGACGACCACGCCTGGAAATGAATCTTCTGAAACTTTGTAAAAATGAGTCAGTAGATAGAGAAGTGACTAATTCCAAGTGCACAGCACGATATACCGCACAAGTAAACAACGTAATCCATGCTTTCTGACCATCTCGTAGGAAAACAGGTCCAGCTAAGTCAACTCCACAGACTTCAAAAACTGAAGCATCTCGAACTCGATGTGAAGGAAGGGGCACTGGGATGGTATCCAAACTTTTCACATTGTATCTTTTGCAAATTATACATTTGTCAATAACTGATTTTACAGTCCTCCTCCCACTGATTATCCAAACATCTTCTCTTAAAATAGACAGTAGACCCTGAACTCCTACATGACAATTTTCCTCGTGCTTAGATTTAATGTAACCATGAACGACAGGATGGTTGTTTGGTAATACTATTGGCAAATTAAAATTGTTACTATCAGGTCTCTCGGTAAGCCTAGTTTTTATTCTTATCAAGCCATCATTATCTTCAAAAGGACACAGTGACTTTAGCTTTTCATCCTTGATACCAGAAAAGTGTTCTTTTTGAATAAGTTTGAACACTTGATTTTGTGCTTGAACTAGCTCCTCTACTGTCAATTTTCCTGAGAGTCTCTGGTTCTTATTTCTCGCATTGTTGCCAAATCTTAAAATCCAGCCTATTAATTTGACAATCTTATCAAATTTAGAAAAATATCTGCAGTACCAACTGTTGGATTCAATTCCTAAAGTTAAAAAATTCTTTGAAATAGACTTACTTTTCCTCCGTTCTGAGTTTACTTCGTCCTTATCAAATTCTTTAGAAGTCTCTTTTGGCCACATTTCTGGCGAATCTCTCAACCATTGTGGTCCCTCCCACCATTTAGACTCAACTAGCTGCTTAGGAGAACATCCACGTGAAGGCAAGTCGGCAGGATTTAAATGGCCCGGAACATGATGCCAAGATTCAATTTTACTTAGTGATCTTATTTCCTTAACGCGATTCCAAACAAAGACCCCCCACTTGTCTTCGTTCCGTATCCATGACAAGACTGTGCTAGAATCTGTCCAATACCATGTTGGAACATTTTCAAAACCAATACTTCTCAAAACATTATTTGTCAAACGAGCGCCAATAGTAGCCGCCATCAACTCCAAACGAGGAATAGTCATTTTCTTAACAGGTGCGACTCTACTCTTAGCTTGTACCAATTGAACTGTTATACGTCCATTAGATTCACCCCTTAAAAATACCGCCGAAGCGTAAGCATCTTGGCTCGCATCACAGAAACAGTGAACTGTCCAGGAAACATTCCCTTCAATTTCATATCCAAAATATCTTGGAACTTTCAAAGTAGAAAAAACTTCTAATTGTTTGGCCCAATTTAGGAAAAAACGTTTAACATCTTCAGGTACCTCATCATCCCATCTAATTTTACTTTCCCAAGTTTTTTGTAGCAATATTTTGGGCAAAAGAGCAGCAGGACAAGTAATGCCAATAGGGTCGAACAATTTGTGAGCAAAAGACAAAATTAATCTCTTTGTTAACATTTCGGGTTCTTTAAACTCTAAGTTTTCTGAATTAATTTGAATCATATCAGTATGTCTGTTCCAATTTAAACCTAAAATAGACGTTAGTGTAGAATTGGGTTGAAAACTCTGAACTTCAGTGTACTCCCAACATCGCAGACAAAACTTAGCATCTTTCATTATGAAAGTAGCTTGTTCCACAAATCGATTCAACTCTGAAAAATCATCAAAACTTGCCATACAGTTATCCACATAAAAACTTTTGAAAAGTGTCTCAATAACTTCTCGTGAATAGTCTGATGACCCTGAATCAATTAGATTGGTAGTCCGTTCTAAGTGAAGCTTGATTACTGCACTCAGCATAAATGGACTACATGTAACTCCAAATACAACTCTAGCATGTCTGTAAATTATAAGGTTTCCCTTTTCATCAACCCATAGGAAACGTAGAAAATATCTGTCATCACTATGCACACCAATCTGCAGGAAAGCCTTCTCAATATCAGCAACTACCCCATACCTATGCAATCTGAAACGATTCAATATTGAGGGAATAAGTTCTATAAGATTGTCACCTTTATTTAGGCAATCATTCAATGAAGGTTGATTCTTCTCTTTAGCTGATGCGTCGAATACAGGTCTCAATTTGGTTGTAAGGCTATTTTCTTTTATCACGTGTCGATGGGGTAAATAGTGTCCATACTCCAAATCTGCTTCACTAACCTTCTCTATAATTCCCATTTCCTCCCAGTCAGATAAAACCTGTTGATACGTGGTCAAGTGTCCACTGTAACTAAGTTTATGTATAAGGTTATCAAGTATTTTTTGTGCTATTTTTAAGTTTGTGGGTAAAGGAGGGTGATCTTCCATCCACGGCAATTTGACTTGATATCTGCCATCTTCTTCCACTGTAACAGATTCTAAGAAATTATCCATTACTCTGGTTTGATCCGCAGCTTCAGTCATGGTCTTTTCTGGATCCTTAATTCCCAACACATCTAAACTCCATAAATCTGAAATGGGTTTATCCATTGGAGACAACAAGGATGTAACTACCATCGAATTGGATTTGTTGTTTCCTTCAGTAAAGGTTTTTCCCATCAATGTCCAACCTAACAATGTATGCATAGCAACCAATCCATTAGACAAAAAATGACGCTTCTCTGTATACAATTTACCTGCTACGTCTGCACCGATGAGAACTTCAATAGGTCCATTTCTATCTGTGATACTGATTCCTAGTGCTTTGAGCTCGGTACTCCAGGGACCCGGTGTGACTGTTAAAACATCACTACAAATCACTTCTTGATCTAAAACATCGAAATTGCAGGAATAACTGTTGCTTAAATCACACAGTCTAATTTTGTAACAAGCATGTTCAATTGTCTCTGTGCTTGTACCTCCAAACAAACCATGAACCAGTTTTTCCTTCCTGATTGAGTCATAGTTGAATTCCTTTGCCGTACTCTTCAAAATGTAAGATCTTTGTGATCCTGTGTCGAAAATAGCACGCGCTGTTCGCTCTTGATTTTGACCTCTAATTTTCACTAGAAATGTTTGTAAAAATACTTGAGTATGTACATTGTTAGCTAAAGAACTTTCATTAGAATTCTGTTCACATTTTTTACTAAACTCTTTACATACGACAACAGCATGTCTACCATTACACAAGGAACATTTTACTTGTACCCTGCAATGTTTACTTTTGTGCCCATACTTAGTACAAGTGAAACAACATCCATTTTTGCCTAGTATTTTCAGTTTCTCTTCTACTGACATACTAACATCTTGACAGTTCTCATTTAAGTGGTTTGAACCACAAAAAACACATTTTATTACTCTAGCAACCTTATCGAGCTTGCTTGGGTTAACCAAACCTGATGCTGTTGGCACTGCTTCGTTAGATTTAAATCTATGTACTTTGGAAAAGTTACTTGCCTTTTCGTGAGGTTCTCTCCTCTTGGTGTTTTCAAAACTCGACGCAGCCAATGTGATGCGTTCCTCATTGGTAACTTCTTTTTGAAGAAATTTCATCAGTGCCTCCAATCGATCTTTCAATTCAGCATCAATCTCATAGCTGGAGTGTCTCTGCCATGCTCTCAAAACATCTTCAGGCAAACAAGACTCAATTAAGGGATATAGCATGGCGGAACATTTGTCAGTTGTTACTCCTAGTGTCTCCAGTGCTCTAAGCTGTGTTTCTAGTTTATCATAGATGAAAGAAACTCCTACTTTACTGTTTAAGTTACTTAGTACTAACTTCAACAGTTCTCTAACGTAGACCTCTATTAGAAGGTCGTCTCTACCAAAACGATTTTTCAAACTTTGTAATGCTTTACAATAGTTTCCTGAAGTAGCAGGGTAGCTTTCAACAATCTGACGGGCCCTAGAATTAGGCAATGTAGCCTGTACAAGATAGTGAAATTTATCAATATCGTCAATTTCCTCATCTTCATCTATTCTTTTGAACTGTGCCCAAAATGGCAACCAGTCCTTCAAGTCTCCGCTTAGCTTAGCGAATTCTAAAGTAGGAAGTTTAGGTTTATTCCTAACAGATGTAGATTTACTTGTTATAGATTCATTCACCGACTCAGGTGAACTAGGCCTAATCAATCTACTCTGTGCAATAAAATTGACTACATTATACTTCTCTATATATGTATCAGCTAGCCTAACTTCTTCATCTAACTCCTTCTCTTCAGCATCAGAATTCAGTAAAAAATCTAATATTTCTCTATTTAAGGTATTAAGTTTGTCAGCCTTACCTTCAAGACAGCTTAGCTTACCACGAACTTCATTTATATTGCACTCATCTTTGTCTAGTTCTAGACTAATTTCATTATGAATTCTTGTGAAAGCTGCTCTCAATGTCTTCCTCAATTTCTTGTTTCTTTCAAAATTGACTTTGTCTTGTTCTATACTCATAATGTCCTGTCACGGTCGCCAAAATGTAAAAAATCACATTATACTCAAAGAAACAATACAAAAGACATTTATTCACAAAGAGAATTATATTAGTACATAAAAAGAGTTAAACTGAGACTAAAAAAAATGGCTAGACATCAAAAAATACATTTTACTCATTTCTTCCACAATTCTAATTCACACAAAATAATTCAATAATAAAAAACATATGTTTTGTTAAAATAATAGTTTTACTGAAAAATATTTAGTCAACCAGCTGTTATTGATTTTAGAAAAAAAATGTTCTCCAATATTATGCTGTTTGATTTCTTACAACAATATTGTCGGGAAGTGCCTTATGCAGCCTTAAAACATAACGATGAACATACTTCAAGTCTTATGGTGGTTACAAGACTAACACTCGAGTTACAATATTGTCGGGAAGTGCCTTATGCAGCCTTAAAACATAACGATGAACATACTTCAAGTCTTATGGTGGTTACAAGACTAACACTCGAGTTACAAGATTGTCGGGAAGTGCCTTAGAACTGATGTTCCTATAAGGGCGTAAACGATAGTTTAGAGTGGTCATTTACTGTAGTGCATTGCAGTTGTCATTTACTGTAGTGAATTGCAGTTGTCATTTACTGTATTGAATTGCAGTTGTCATTTACTGTAGTGCATTGCAGTTGTCATTTTTATTTAGTACGACGCTAGTTGTTACGATAATGTTGAATGTGGGTTGTAAGTGTGAGAGAACAAGGTAACCCTAGGGCCGGTATCCAGCTTCTTGGAGACACGTTCTTTGGTTGATAAGGAGATGGGTGCTGAGATTGGACGACCACTCAATGGTCATTGTCAATATTGGCACTACTTGTAAATATTTGGTCGTACGCCGGGCACTCAATATACATATAGATACAATTTATACATATAATACATGCTACTTATTTCAGGGTGTCTGTTCTCTTGCGGGGAAAACGGGGCGGCTGGTGCGTTATCGGGGGAATGGTATCAGAGGCCGTGTGGCAATTTAGAAGATTAATTCACCGTTGTTTCCCGCACAACTTAGAAGCGTGGGTTTAAAGTTGATGAGTCGGCCGCGTGAGTGCTATTCGTCGGGTTCCCTAAAAATCACGGCCAGATTTGATTAGCTCTAAGTTAATTAATTGAAAAAAGGTTAATAATATATTGAGAAATAGTGCAAACAAATTGGCTGGGTGCTATCCCCTTGTGCCCTTAAATTATCTAATTCTACATTAAACTGACAACTACCAAGTGGTTCCACAACCCCCTTCTGATAATTTAGCCGCAAGGGTGACGGTGACACATCCAGCTGTCCGGCCGATCGTTGGGGCACGACTCCACTCACTCGCGTCAACCTCCCTTCCCTAAGTATCGCGCATGAGCGAGCGAAAGTTTTAGTTCTCGCCACGTGCAGTGCTATCCGCTGCACTCCTGAGTTAATACATTGTTTTTTTCATCTTACAGTAGTGTAGTGCATATTAAATATTTACTTTATGTAAGTTTACTGAAAAAATATGTACTAATTTTCATTTGTTTTGTTTCATAAAAACTCCTATAACTTACTGTACAGTTTTGAGAATGAAAAATAATTATCATTCATTCATTTAGATACCATGAAAAAGGGTTTTTTTCCTGCATTAATAAAGAATAGATTCATTTTAAGCCATCTCTAATTTGGCCCTTATTTAAAGAAATTATTGTGAGTTCCTTGTATCAATCTAAATGTTTTATTTTAAAGAAAGTCTGCTTTTTTCATCCGAATTATCACTATTCCGAAATAGATTTTTTTTAACTTCACTCACCTGCAGGCCTGTGCGTGAACGTAACTAAACGAGTGAAGTATCGACTATTGGCTCAAAGGGATTCGAACCTTGGACAATGCCCTCCGAAGCCCGAAGCCTTAATCTTTTATATTAGAGCCACCACGCCGGTAAAATATTTTATGTCTGACGATAATTTTTATATTAAACTAAACATAAATATTTAAAGATGTTTTTCTGATAATAATTTCACCTCTATACCCCCATTCTCCAGAAGTTCACAAAATAATTAAAAACTATAAACATTCATATTTACTCACTATTTAGTTTAAATATGCAATCATTCATATTGTTTGTCAGAGACAGTTTCTATTGTTGAGGTATGATATTAAAATGGATTGAAGTGAAATCCATCTAAACCCAACACTGATTACGATGAGAGCAATCCCTTGGGGGTGAAAACAATTGCAAGCACAAACTGTAATATTTGTCTCTTCAAGGAAGCACGAGGCTGAGCATTTACTGCTGTTGGTTATACTTTATACTTATAATATTGGATTTCTCTATTTTTATAAAAACATTATTATTTAATTATTATATATTCTAATGCACATACGTTTATCAATTAAATCAATGTTTATTCAGATGTTCATCATATTACTTGAATTCAGTTATTTCAAAATATATTACAATTATGTTCTAACTTTTATGTAAATATATTCTTTATAAATGGTATCATTTTGAAAAGTTAATTATTTTTACGTTTCAGTTTATTCATTTTAACTGCTTTATAAAATGAAGAACTTAAATAAGTTACATTTCAAAATAATCGTTCTTTTTACGCTTTTCAAGTTTCTTCTTTCGTTATAGCTCTTCAACACTTTTTGGAAATCATTATTTACATTTGAACAGCTGTTACTTTTCGGTTCATTTAAGTCTCTCGCCACGTTACTCTAATGGCCGAAAAATGAAAAATTTAGACCTTATAGCTCGAATACAAACAGATGCAAATTTGTTCACACGAACTGTTTAAATTGGCCAATAAATAAGGGAGGAGTTGCGTTGACAATAAACGGCTTCACGTATCACATACCGTATAAGGATAAGTATGATCATGTTTATGAAAAATGAAAACAACGATCTCACCATTAATATTGATTGTAGGCTATGTAAATTACATTTAACACATCAAAAACTTACCAAATATCATACATAAAAAAATAATTCTGTACGTAACTGCAAACTCACATACTGTATATACACTTTCACTAACAAGATATTTGTTGTTCCTCACAAGACAGTGTTATAAATTGTATTATAAAACAAAAAAATCTACAAAACACTAAGTATGAATCAAAAATTACTTTTATATTTTCTGTAATTCAAAATACAAAGCTATTGAAAATCATAAACCGCAATAAATATTTAACTAGGCCTAATTGAAAAGACCCTTATTTTATTTGAAGCTAGACATTGTTATATTTATTTTTAAGTTTCATTTATTTGTAGTTCTTGATGGATATTATTTTCACCTGCAATTACGTTCAGTTCTTCAATTTAATATTATAAAAGTGTAGCCCTATAAAATATGTGAAATGATTATATATCAAACTTAATTCATTTCTCACAACAATTCAGCTCACATTTAATGTGTGGGTTATAATTTTTATGTTATTTCCTTTTTACAAAAATATATTGTATAAAATACGGTTGGAATTTAGGTTAACTAAGAAGAAGGTAAAGGTATGTATTCTGAAATTGTCCTTTGGAACTCACCTGGTTTCATTATTTTATATTTACTAAATTAATTGAGAATAAACATTGGAAAATGAAATGGAATGCGACATGTGGAAATAAGTGATAGAAATGTTTGCCAGCAAAACGAGAAGTAAGACATGACCAGTGTCCATTAGCAGTGGAAGGTGGATTTGATTTGGTTATAGAGAGATTCAGTTCTGTATTCAGTATGTTTTTAGAGTGGTCTTTAAACATAGAGGAGTCTAAATAAGTTACGAGGATAGTAAGTTGGAGCAAATAGTTCATAGCATGGCCACTTGGTTCGCACGAATCAGCCGTTAGGGGGCTAAAACATGCTTTTCTATTCCAACTGTACGGTTCGTGTTTATAATTAGAATGAGTTATATTGAAGGTTATATGTTTACTAAAAGTCCAATATAGTGGACCATAAGTTGCTTTTTTGAGTTTTTTAATTTAAAATAGTCAATAATGGCATTTGAAGTTTTGCTTGCTTCACTGGCCAATTACTAAAAAAATCACATAATTTTCCAAAAAAAGGAGATTATGGTCCACTAGAACAGCTCTTCCCCTACCCAATGTCACTTCAAGTGTAGTGAAATGGTCGATAATAAGGACCGAATCATTGAAATAGAAACCCATAGAGGGAAACGGCCACCTTAAGGGTCCCGTCGTCCGTAATGACGTAATCAAAATGGCGACCGTAAGACGATGCTGGAATGTCATAAATTTGTTATAATGACTAAATGCCTGAACCAATTAAAACGAAATCTGGCACACATGTGCTTAGATATATTACCTCGCTGTAGTACGTCAATAGTCGAACTTGATCAAGCCGTTTCAAAATGGCGTTCTTTTAAATTTAAAATAACTTCACCTTTTGAATGCTAACTTTTGAGGTATCAAAATTTTAAGTGGTACTTCTTTTAGAGGCTAGGCAGTGATAGCACGAACACAGCTCGAAGAGTGACCACTCCTTTGAGTCCCATGCGCTATACGAGTCAGAAGAATGTTGCCGCCGCGCAGCCGAGTGGGGGGGGGGTAGCTCGTGTACGGAGTCGGGCCTATTAAAATTAATAAATGAAGCCAAAACTAATGCGATTGCTTAGGGATTCCGTAGACACAAAGGAACATTTCAAATAACCAGTGAAGGATGATTAGACGGTAACATTAATTCACAGAGACGAGATAGAATTAAACTAAATCAATGAAAATAATGTAATTTGGACTTTGATCTGATCAATACTGCTTTTTCAGGTCCAAAAATTGACGATAATGATCATCTTGGAAAGGAACTTGTCCATAAAATCTACAATAACCTGAAGATACCTGTTTTTTTTTTTTTTTTTTTTTTTTTTTTTTTTTTTTTTTTTTTTTTTTTTTTTATTTCCATATAGCAATATTATAAACACTCCATACCAGGAGACGTGCACTATAAACTAAGACAAGGGGCTCAGACAGAGTATTTCCATATACAACTAGCTGGTCAGTAGATGAATATGCATTAAGTAGCCAACACTGGTAATGGCTTCCAGTGGTCAAGCATACGTCAACTATCTAAAAGGCTATTTATAATTGCACCATTTCTTTCTTCTTCTTCTTCCAACACCCAATCAATGTCATAAACTGAAAATTACTATTTTTTCCAATTTCTTAAATATTACTTCAAAATAAATTAACTAATTCAATGAAAATAATTAACAAATAATAATAATAATAAAACATAAAAATATGTTTATTAATGAGACAAACAAATTTTAAAATCAACCAAACTTGGTCTAGTTTACATTTA
The DNA here is from genome assembly GCA_035578905.1 of Stictocephala bisonia. Classification (NCBI taxonomy): domain Eukaryota; kingdom Metazoa; phylum Arthropoda; class Insecta; order Hemiptera; family Membracidae; genus Stictocephala; species Stictocephala bisonia. Next base: position 614,845 of record JAQJVL010000057.1, on the reverse strand, counting down.
TACAGTACTAGCACACTACCCGTCCTTCGTATGGGGGTTACGTTGATTTATATTGTACTGATTGCATTCAGTAATACAAAACATGGACGAAACTCTAGTCGTTTTAACGATTTTCAAATTGATCGTTTATAAAAAAGTTTTATAAAACGAACTTATAAACAATATTTACAGCTTTGTTTTTCTTTGTAGAAATGGGCACTAATTTTTGTAGCGTTATACTTCAAGAAATGTTACGTAATTATATAAAATTTTACATATTTCCAAGCAGTTCAACATAAATATATGTTAGTGACTTAACTAATGATTTTACTAAATGAAGTAAAAAATTCAGTTCATAAATAAGTGGTTGGAGATATTCAATAATAACAGTTAGTTAAACAATATATTTTATGACTTATTAATATTAGAATCATAAAACTTATATCCTTTTTCAAAGAAATAACATTTTGAACAGTATTTAAGACTACGCGAGGTTCTGCTCAAAGAAAATGCCATCCAAATATTGACAGTAAAGTTATAAGTAGGCAGTGCGTGCTTTGACTGCAAATGTCAGTAAAGCAGATGGGAAAGCCCTTTGAAAGAAAATAAATAACAAGGCTCACGTTTTATACAGTGTTTTAAACTATTTAAAATATGAAGTTAGATAAGAAATTGTGTTGATAAGAGAGCAAAAATCATCTTAATTATCCATATATATCTACCACAGGTAATTTAAAAAAAGGAAGCAATATGTACATTAATTATATTTAAATTAATTTATTTCAAATAACAATTTTATTTTATATTAAATGTTAATTAATGTGTCAAACAATTCGTGGGTCCCATCACATAAGGGCGTAAGTCACAAAATTCCGATTTTGTGTTTTTAATGGCAATATGATACTTTAGATTGTATGTTTCACATATCAAACCGGCGTAACTGTACTCCTAACCGTTCTCGAGATACAGAGATTTTTACTTTAAGGCGTAACTGATATTTTGGCATTTCTGATAATCACAAATGGGCGTAAGTCAACTTACGCCAGTTTGTGATTTTATTATTAAGGTATTTTAAAGATGTAATGGCATCACATAAGGGCGTAAGTGATTTTTCTCATAGAATCTCATTTTTGTTTTAGGACTGTGAAGCATAAATAATGGCACTTAATAATCAACATGGTAGTCGTAAAAAACGGAAATATTATGAGGAAGACTTATTTAGCAGTGAAATTGACAGGGCACTACTATCTGACTTTGAAAGTGATGCAGAAAGTCTCTTTGGTGAAGATACTCTTTTGGACCCTGATTTTTTTTAAAAATGCCAGATAAGAAAATGTATTAATGACGGTTTTAAATCATGTCAGTGCGGTATGCTAGTGTGCGAAGAACATTTTAAACAAAACGAATGCATTCATGATGACATTATTTTTGATAGTGAGGAAGAAGTATACAAGGTAGTAAAACCGAAAAAAAGGAAAAAAGAACACACGAAAAAACAGATAAAAAAGCGGGTTAAAAAGACGCACCTTCAATGATTTTTGATAAAAGTTATATCACAGAACGAGTAGAAGATGAATCATCAACTTTATCAGGTCACAAGGAAAGTGCTTCATTTACAGATATCCAGAAATGTAATAACATAGAAAGTAATGAAGATATACAAAATGTAAGTCATATTCAGGACTGAGAGTCTAACGGTTGTAAAGAAGAAATATTTGCATCATGTGTTAACTGTCTAGCTCTGTTGTGTTTCCAACATTTCATGGAAGACGACGAGTGCACTAACCATTCATTAAACAAAAGCACACATACCTGAATGTTTTGTTTTAGAAGGATCCGGTCGAGAATATTCATTACCTATAAGAAAAAACTAAAAAAAAAAAAACTTCTGAGAAATAGTGGAAAAGGCTACACTCAACATAGGTCTTTAAATTTAGTCCCTCCGAAAATTATTAAACCTAGATGCAATGGGGCATTCTGCCAAAAAAATGGAAAAAAATGTAAAAGTTTTACAGATAATAACAGATCACAGCTGTTCCAATCTTATTATAATATGGGAAATCTATTACAGCAGAGAGAATATTTAGTTCGGCATGTAAAAAAAAGAAGAGAAGAAATGCAAGACAACAAAAGTAGAATGTTCAAGACGGCAACACACACTACATTACTCATTTCCTCTTGAGGGTAGACTTGTACCTATTTGTAAAACATTCTTCTTAAATACTCTGGGAATATCTGAGAAAGTTTTAAGAACTTCCCTTGAGAAGATGGATGCAACAGGAGTAGTACAACCTGAGAGACGAGGAGGGAGGTATGACGTGATGTTACAAGGTGAAAAAAATTAAGAGAAGATGTGGTTAATCACATTAATAGATTCAGCAGAGTTGAAGCACATTATGTAAGATCTGATTCAAAAAGACAATACTTACATGAAGATTTGAATGTAAGCAGGATGTAAAGAATGTTTGTTGACGAAAATCGTGGGAAACGTATTGCAAGTTTTACTCGTTACGTATCTGTTTTAAGACATGAATTTAGGGTTTTGCCGACCTAAAAAAGATCAATGTTCTCTTTGTATGTCTTTCAAGACTGGAGACAGTTCAGCAAAAGAGCATTTACAAACAAGTTATGACAAACACATAGCAGAAAAGAATGAAATAAGAATAATTAAAGAAATTTCAAAAAGTAAAGCAAAACAAGATGCAAAATTTGAAGCAGCAGTTATTCACCTCCCCCAAAGCAATGAAAGTGCAATTTTTTACAAAAGACGATAAATAAATAAAAACTTGATATAAACTAAAAGTAATTTACAAGGATTTCTTCAAACCCAAATATCCGTAAATATAAATCAGAAATTCAAATCTACCGAAAATACAACATTGCAAATATTTAACAACACAACGAAAATTAAATTAAGGTTAATTAATTATATAACAAAATAAAGACTTCAATGAAATTCAAATCTAATTTATTTATGAATGTTATTCAACGTTTTACCAATAACATTGTAATACCTTTATTAATAAATGGTCCTTTCTTAGCTAAGTCGAACTCAGATAGTAACAATGACTACACTCATTCACCCCTCATATTCGGCCATATATCTACGATCGGCGTCTTAGAAGGAATAATGAATGAATGAATGCCTCCTTGATTATTATTATTATTATTTGTTCTTCCTCAAACACATTTGATATGTTACATTGATCAATCAGACATCAATTTTAAATAGCTTAATATTATTTTCTCTTTAACAGCTCGTAGGTCCCATCACATAAGGGCGTAAGTGGTTTTTTGCAACTTTTCAGGAGAGCAAAAACAAATTTTCACCTATGTTATTTCTGATTGTTTACAAACTATTTATATGATTTTTAACTACGCTTTTACCTATTCTGTAACTTTATATTGTTATTAAACATACTAAGGCGAATTTTAGTACAAAATAAAATCTCTTCTATTTATTATATATAAATTAACAAAAAGTGTTCCACTTACGCCCTTATGTGATTTGATATTTTACTCTTATTTTTGCAGTTACGCCATGTGATAAAAAGAATGCTGTTATTTATGTGTATATTTTATTATTACCTGTATAAAAATTATGTAAAATAATCCATATAAAACTTTAGGCACATGTCTTTTTTTATAATAATTACATACATCTCCTTTAAAAATATCCAAAAGTAATAATTACTGGTAAAAATTGCCAAGAATATTCATAAAAACTAAAAGCAAGAGTTACAAACTATAAAAATACCAAAAGTATAAAACTGTTAAAATTATTTATCTCTTTAAAGCTTCCTTAATACTAATGTTTTTAACATATCAAAATTACTTAAAGGAAGCAGTACTTAAAACTACACAAATTACCCAAAAAATGAAAAGTACAAGATTTTCTAGAGAAAATAAACCTAACGCTCCTTTGTATGAAAACTGAAATACCTTAAATAACCCTTAAGTGTATCTAGTGAGGTAGGGATTTATAAAAGTTTACAAATTCTTGGTTTCGTATGACTGGTGTACTTCCAACACACAATGACACTAAGTCGTCATACTTGTCTTTACTGACTTTTGGCGCCTCTTTATTTAAACAATCTAGTGGTTTTTGGAGTGGGTTTTCTATAAGTCTCTTGAGATTTATTGACCTGTAGTTTTTATCAAGGTGTGATGTCTTAAATCTTATTTCTTCTGGCTGGGATTTAGAGACTCCAATTGCTACCATTTTTGTCCAGTTGACAGTTTCCTTCGAGTTTTGGTTATATTTCCTCTCTTTTAATATTCTTAAGTCCTTGGACAACGTTTTAAAATCTAAAAAGTCTTCTACATTAAGTTGGTCCACGACGTAAGGCTTATCTTTTCTTGCTAGCTTCATGATTGGAATTAGTTGTGATGGCATGAAGATGTCTCCAGCTTTGCTGACAGCGTACTCTATAGCACTGTGGGCTGAATCGCCCTCATTTTGGCCATGATTAGGTTAAAAAAATCGAAGTGTTATGTCCATTATAGGAAGAGCAGAAACTGCATACAGCATCATTGCTGCAACCATTGTATTTTTGTTCTGTCTGGCACATCCATCACATAACAAATCTACACTACAAATCCCTCTATCAGAACATAATTTTAGGTAGTTATAGACACAGGTAGCTATTTCACAAGATCCTTGTTTGCTTATGGCTTCGTTCCAGGTAAAACAATGACAGTCTCGAGACTATAGACAGTCTTTGTTTCTAAGCAAATTATAAGTCTTTATTTTGTTATATAATTAATTAACCTTAATTTAATTTTCGTTGTGTTGTTAAATATTTGCAATATTGTATTTTCGGTAGATTTGAATTTCTGATTTATATTTACGGATATTTGGGTTTTGGAGAAATCCTTGTAAATTATTTTTAGTTTATATAATTTTTTTATTTATAAATAGTGAAGGAAAAGTCATAACATTTAATTTATTGAGTAGAGGTCGGCATGGAGTTTTAAAAGGTACTCCACAAATCAGTCGAATTGCTCTTTTTTTAAACTTAAATAATTTAACTTATTGATGACTGACCCCACAACATGATTCCATAACTCAATATACTATGTACATGTGCGTTGTGAACTTATAATACAATAGCTTTAATAACATTGCATTGTAATATTCTTAGACAATACAAGGCCTTAACTTTTATTCAGTTTTTTTATCATGTACTCCACTTGATTATTCCAAAAGGGAGTATGATTAAGGTAAATTCATAAAAGGTTTATTGGATGGCTTTTAAGCTCCTTTCAATTAATGTCTGTAATACAATTCATGTATTATTTATCTATTTTTTGTTTTTTTATGAAGAATAAATTCAGTAGCATTACACCAATTATTAATGAATTCTGTTTTGTATAAGAAAGAACTTCTTCAAATTGTTTGTAAACATTTGAAGTAGAGTATATATAATTTATTTCAACATTATCAGCATGCAACATCCATTTAACACGGTCGGAGCTCATGTTTTTGGAAATATAATTATAATTTAAAAAATTATAGAGACCAAAATAGAGATATGAAAGTAACGTTTTAGTATTTCCATTAAATCGAACTCAAGTTTCATATGTAACCAAACAAAGTTGTTAAGTGAGCTTAAATAAGAATAATTAAGAGAATTAATCATTTTTTAAATTAAGATCAAGAAAATTAATAATTTTTAAAATCAAAACAAGAAACGTTAACCAATAAATAAAACATATACATCAAAATTGGTAAACAATATTTGGAGATTTCCAATACTTTGAGAGCTTAAAAAAACAAACAAAATACTGTCTACAAATCATGAACAGTCAATGTCAAACAACATATACATAAAGTAACAAAACACCGCAGTTTGTTCGTTAAATAATTGTTTATTATTAATAAATATTATGTTTAAAACAATATGAAATGTTCTCTCAATGTATGAAAACATAAACTAGTTTAAAGTTTCTTGAAAACGATTATTACTTTTGAACCCACTTTCTATCAATAATTTAGAAATATTATTTAAATTAATATAAAATTACGAAGTCGTAACACTATTTAAAACACCATGTAGTTTATACATTCTTTGGAGTTCGTATTATTATGGAACGCCGAGAAAAAGAATGAGGTAATCTTTGGAGAAAGGACCATGAGTAAAATTCTCCATCGTTGATTCTGAGGTATAACAGAATTTTGGAACAGATTAGTAAAAGAAGGTTTGGTTATCTAAAAGGATAAGGCACACACATAGTCATCTTTAGGTTGTTAGTATTTTAGTTCAGAAGATATCCATGAATTAGTTATAGTATATTATTATACACAATTCTATTGTTTACCTTAAAAAAATAAGAATATTTTATTATATTTGGATCAAAATGACCAGTTATAAATGATTAAACTTGCCAAAATTATAAAAACAGGCAATTCAAATCATACTCTAAAAGGATTGTCGAAAGTGTCAGTTCAGAAAATCTAATTTAAAATTTTACAAGGTGAATCCAACTTCCGTATGATACTTTTAAAACTGAAGCTTCAATCCCTGGTTTGCATTGACTGTAGGCCTGCACTTAAACTTGGTTCAATAAGGTAAGAACACTCAAACCAATCATTTGAGTGTTTTAATCAAACCCCAAGGTTAGACATAAAATTTAAATATAAATCATAAATATCCAGGCCTCCATCTCGGAAGTGGTTAATTAAATTTGTATATAAATAGAGATAATTTTAAATAAATTCAGAAAAACAAACATATAAAAATTAAGTAAAAGAACGCTTCGATAGTTTGGAACAGACTGAAGAAGAATTCAATAAGTTTTCCAAAGTACTATTATAGAACTGTTACATTCACGATAAAATTAATGATATTTTATAAATTATGTCTTTTCTGTATAAAAATACATCCTTAAGAAGTTGAATAGTTTAAAAACTGAATTTCTTAAACTAATATTTGACTACTGTAATAATGTTATATAAGCCACAACAAAGCCAATAAAGAGTTAAAAAAATTTACATGGGCAAAATCAGCTGATTTGTTTAGTCTAATAAATACTGGTAACTTTAATCTACCAACTACATAGAAGCATTCAGCTAAATATTAAGCAGTATATTTACCATTCATCAGCTGTAATTGTAATAAAGGGATTACTCTGCCCCCCCCCAAATAAAAAAAATATGTCATAAACCCCAAAATTGGGTAATGTTAAACTAACACACCCAAGCGGGGTATCAAATTAAAAGTAATCTTCTCTTAATTACTAATATATACCATCAGACTTTGGAACAGACTATGTTTATGAGCTCAGCTACCCCAAAAACCAAAGTATATGGTCATAATGCTTATAAATCCTGGCGATATCCAAAAATGAGACTGCAGCAGAGTGCTTTGGTGAGGCCGCAGGCCCAACTTTACCCGCGAGGCTGTAGGCCAAGTTCCACAAAGGGGCCTGTAGCAGAGCTTCCCTCACGAGGCGGCAGGCCGAGTTCCACAAAGGGGCTTATAGCAAAGCATCTTGGCGAGGCCGTAGACCAAGCTTCCCTTACGAGGCGGCAGGCCGAGTTCCACAAAGGGGCTAAAAGCAAATGTGGAAGACCTCAGAAACGTAATTTTACTAACAGCCTACAAGGGAAAGCAAGAACAAACGATCCTCAAGATCCTCTGGGATATAATTATAGATGCTACCTCTTTAGTTTGTAAAATTCATCAGAGCGAAGCTCGGTTTCCCGGTACTGTAATAAAAACAATAATTCCACCCTCATAAAAAATAATAAAAATAAATAAAAAAATAAAAGTGTGGGTAATATCCTGTAGTGTTGTTACTTTAGTATTATTTATAAGGTTTGTTGGAATACTGTTCATTTGAATACTATATTTAAGTAAAGTGGTCTCCAAATCAGCTGTCCTCAGGGGAGACAAAGTCATAAATAAATTGTAATTGATTTGTAAAATTTATGAATAAATAAATAAAATACACGTAAAAGACATGTGGTAAATATTGACCACATTTTTTTTGTTTTTAGTTATTTAGTGATATTACTTCATTCCAAAACTACGTTGCACAGCTTCATCTTTTTTAAACAAAAAATGTCGCTAGTATATTAAAGTATTGACACGTGCGAAGAGTTCATCTTTCCAAATTTAAATAGTTTAAGATCGCAATAAAAACATATATGTCCATACAATATACAACATACCTCATCTACAAATCTCCAAAAATAGGACGTTTTATAACCTGTAACAAATTACATATATTATTTTTTATATCAGTAAGAAAACACTCTAAGGTTATATCACTTTGTTTTTATTACAAATACAATATTACATTTCACACACTGCCCAACTGATTGTTCTAGAGGGAATGGGACATAGAGTAGAGAACAGGAATATTTTGGCAAACAGGATAAAATTATTTACAAACTTGAACTCGTTATCTCCAAGTATTTCTGTGTAGCCACATTGCACAGTTATTGTATTAACCGTTGCTTTGTAACATTAGTTAGTAAAATAATAATAAGCTGCAATATTTATATTTAAAGATAGGTGCCTGACCTAAACCACCCAATGTTTATAATTACTATAAAAAAATTAAAATAAAATAAAAACATGTATTTCCTGTATTAAGTTTTATATTTTCTTTTTTTACTATATGACCTCACTGATAAGTTTTGCATTACTTGTTGAGGTTTGGATTTTGTACATAAATTAATGGGAAAAAACTGCTGATACTATAAAAATGTTTAAAAATTGAATTAATCGTTTTGCATTATAAATTATAGGAGTTACCTAATTTAATATACTATAAATGAAAGGAAGGGATAATTTGTTACAGTGTAACCATAGTGTAACCTTAGTGTAAGTACAGTGAATTCATAGCGTAACTACAGTATAACTAACTACAGTGTAAACCCAGTGTAACTACAGTATAACTAACTAAAGTGTAAACCCAGTGTAACTACAGTATAACTAACTACAGTGTAAACCCAGTGTAACTACAGTATAACTAACTACAGTGTAAACCCAGTGTAACTACAGTATAACTAACTACAGTGTAAACCCAGTGTAACTACAGAGCAATGGTAGTGTAACCACAGCGTAACTAACAATAGTGTAATCCAAGTGTAACTAAATATAGTGTAACCTAGGGAACCGAAAGTGCAACAACAATGTAGCCACAGGGCAACCCCAGTGTAACTACGGTGTAAATAACTATAATGTAATCCACGTGTAACTCACTATAGTGTAACCCCAGTGTACCCAAAGTGCAACAATAGTGTAGCCACAGTGAAACCCCAGTGTAACCACAGTTTAACTAATTATAATGTAATCCACGTGTAACTAAATATAGTGTAACAAAAGTGCAACAACAGTGTAGCCACAGTGCAACCCCAGTGTAACCACAGTGTAACTAATTATAATGTAATCCACGTGTGACTAAATATAGTGTAACCCCAGTGTACCAAAAGTGCAACAACAGTGTAGCCACAGTGCAACCCCAGTGTAACCACAGTGTAACTAATTATAATGTAATCCACGTGTAACTAAATATAGTGTAACCCCAGTGTACCAAAAGTGCAACAACAGTGTAGCCACAGTGCAACCTCAGTGTAACCACAGTGTAACTAATTATAATGTAATCCACGTGTGACTAAATATAGTGTAACCCCAGTGTACCAAAAGTGCAACAACAGTGTAGCCACAGTGCAACCCCAGTGTAACCACAGTGTAACTAATTATAATGTAATCCACGTGTAACTAAATATAGTGTAACCCCAGTGTACCAAAAGTGCAACAACAGTGTAGCCACAGTGCAACCTCAGTGTAACCACAGTGTAACTAATTATAATGTAATCCACGTGTGACTAAATATAGAGTAACCCCAGTGTACCAAAAGTGCAACAACAGTGTAGCCACAGTGCAACCCCAGTGTAACCACAGTGTAACTAATTATAATGTAATCCACGTGTAACTAAATATAGTGTAACCCCAGTGTACCAAAAGTGCAACAACAGTGTAGCCACAGTGAAACCACAGTGTAACCACAGTGTAACTAATTATAATGTAATCCACGTGTAACTAAATATAGTGTAACCCCAGTGTACCAAAAGTGCAACAACAGTGTAGCCACAGTGCAACAACAGTGTAGCCACAGTGCAACACCAGTGTAACCACAGTGTAACTAATTATAATGTAATCCACGTGTGACTAAATATAGTGTAACCCCAGTGTACCAAAAGTGCAACAACAGTGTAGCCACAGTGCAACACCAGTGTAACCACAGTGTAACTAATTATAATGTAATCCACGTGTAACTAAATATAGTGTAACCCCAGTGTACCAAAAGTGCAACAACAGTGTAGCCACAGTGCAACAACAGTGTAGCCACAGTGCAACACCAGTGTAACCACAGTGTAACTAATTATAATGTAATCCACGTGTGACTAAATACAGTGTAACCCCAGTGTAACCACAGTGCAACTACAGTGGAACTCCAGTGTAATTACAGTGTATAGTGTCGTTTGATTGCTAAGCGTATGTTATGATTTGTAATGCTATATAAAATAAAAACATTTAAACAAAAATGTTTCCATATTAAATTGCTATAATAAAATGACTAAAATGATTTGTGTAATAGCATTTGGTCTGATCGTCTGTAGGCCTACGCACTTTAACAATTTGGATAATATTATAATATGAATGGATAGAAATTGTCCAACATCGATGTTTTAAATGCGTTATATTGCTAATGATAACTGTGTTAATGTTTTGTACCCTTCTGAAAAAAAACTGGACTTAAAAAATAGTAAATTCACATATGTGGAACGTTTTTGAGACATTCTTGAAACAACAACTAAGACTAGTTAATTATAAAACAAAGAAAATCACTGTTCAGAGACCGTTTGACAAATCACACACGCTAGTGTTGCAGAAACGTTTCGTTACTTGGTTTGCAGTTTATTTTGGTTATTAGTTATTTTGGTCTGATAATTAGTTGGCCTAGTTCTTTTTGCTTATAAAATACATCGACAACATATGCAACTACTGTTCTGCATAACACATTGTTGGCAACTGATGTAATGGGATTATTTATTCAGATATAATGAGTTTGGCATGAATAGAGATTACTCGAGTTCCAAATGTAATGTTCAGTAGAACAGAAAGGATTTGCAATAGCAAACACCCTTGTGTATTGTCAACACAACAGTCTACGGGTTACTCTGCGTTAACAAAAGTAAAAGCGCCCCAAATAGTGCTTGCTAAGGCACCTTCTGACAACAGTTGGTCGCTATGCATTGGCCACACCGAAAGGATGTTGGTACGTGGACCAGATGGTCTCCATGTGTGCTGTTTCGACGTTGTTTTCGTCTCATCAGGTGTAAATAGGTGAGAGTTTCCTACTCACCATTACACTACAGCGAACTGAGTTGATGTCATATAATTGTCTTCATTTTCTTGAAGCAATCATTGACATACAGTTCCATTAGAGTGGATGACGGAGAATAAACTCAACGTTCTTAAACAAATCTGTTACTACTTTGTCACTGATAAATTGATGTTGGCAGCACTGTTACCATTACCAGCTGTTAAAATCAACATTTAATACAGCTGTCGATCTGTATTGGATGTTGACTGGGTGTTCTATAGAAAAAAAAACAAAGTTGGCCGTCGTATTAGAAAATGGTGGTAGTTTTTTTTTTTTTTTAATTTGAACAATGTATTTTAATTGTATCTAAAAACGAGGTAAGGTTCCGTATTTAAAGTTTTTTGTCAGACTTACAGTTTCCAAGATCACCATCATATGTCTTGGTGGCCTATTTAAAAAGACACCCTATAAAATAGGAGGTGTAAGCTGTTATTAGTTATTAGATTCTAAATTTTCCAGCTTACCTTAAAGATAATGTTAGGAAAAATATAAATACAGTAATAGTCAAATTAGGACCAGTTAACTTTAATTTTTTATTTCAGTTGTAATATATAGAAAAATATAAATTTACATCTTAATATATCATGGGATGTGTTCCAAATTAAGGCTCTGAACCAAAATGAAATAACGACTACTTTTAATAATTGAAGTAATAATAATTAAGAGATGACAAATTATAAATAGTTATATTAAAATATTTCCAAAACATCTAGAGGTCAATTACATTAAAAATACGTAAAAACATTTCGATAAAATATATAATCCTTTATCACTTTTGAAAAGGCTCCCTGAATGAAAGGGAAGGTAACAGCTGTGTATCACACTTGAGAGGTTATGACAAGGGTGGTGGGGAAGGGGTGTTGCTACCACTTTACCCACCACGTATTTGTCATCTCTATTCTTTACTCCACAGATTTTCGGAAGGAATTACTTTTAGTTGTTGGAACAGTTTCAAAATGTCTGGTGGTGGTTGAGATTTGTTTCACAATCTTCGTTGTTAACTGTATTACAATTTTACTATCGTTCCTAGATGAAAACGAACAAAAAGGATTCTTGGGGTCATTCACTTTAAATTGTTGAAGTTAGAAACCATTGTATTTTGGAAATGATATCATTAAGGGCCATGAGGAAAACTGACATTTGTTAAAAATATAACACATTTGAAATTTGTATACAAAATTTAAAAGTTTAATTAGCTACAACTTGTGGTTAAATTGCCAACATAGTATGGTTGATCATATTAACAGCATTGATCTTTAGTACATAATCTTTTATGAAATGATTTAAAAGCTAACCGTGGTACCTGACATAAAATATTAGTTTTACATATTTGCAGTAAAACACTGCATGATGTACTTTTAAAATATACTATCAGAGATTAACATTTACGTCTTGCTTTCATTATATCCATGATACATTAGCATCAACTATCGATATTTTAATCATTCTATACAAAATATAAATTCAGATTTTACAATTTTTAGCCTTAAAGTTTGCCCATCATGCAATCTTACACCTTACATGTTTTTACACCAGACAACCTTTACACAGTCAGTAGTGATAATCCCACCTACTCATACACATACAGTGGTGACGACCTTCCCACCCATACACTCATAGTAATGATGACCTTCCCATCCATTCATACATATACAGTGGTGATGACCCTCCCACCCATACACTTACAGTAATGATGACCTTCCCATCCACTCATACACATACAGTGGTGATGACCCTCCCACCCATACACTCATAGTAATGATGACCTTCCCATTCATTCATACACATACAGTGGTGACGACCTTCCCACCCATACACTCACAGTAATGATGACCTTCCCATACAATCATACACATACAGTCAAGATGGCCCTCCCACCCACAATACACATACAGTAATGATGACCCTCCCACCAACATATATATGTACAGTGTTGATGACCCTCCCACCCACACACATAATTTAATGATTATCTTCCCACCCACTCATACACGTACAGTCATGGTGACCCTCCCACCCACTTATACAAATGCAATAATGATGACCTCCTATCCACACATATATGTACAGAGTTGATGACCCTCCCACCCACACACATACAGTAATGATTATCTTCCCACCCACTCATGTGTATGTACGTGTGTACAGTCATGGTGACCCTCCCACCCACTTTTACACATACAATAATGGTGACTCTCCCACCCACCCATACATATACAATAATAATGACCCTCCCACCCACTTATACACATACAATAATGATGACCGTCCCACCCACTCATACTCGTAGACTACAGTCATGATGGCCCTACCACATTCTCATTCAAGTACGGTGGTGATGAAGTATAAGAAAACACGTAATAGGACATCTAATTAAAAAAAAATACTCTACAATTAATTGTTTTATTTCACATAGTTTTTGTTCAATTATCAGATGTTATAAATTTTGTCCTGTATGTTTTTGATAAATGCATTATTGTAAAATGAAAAACATTTCTTAATACCACTATTCGTTCTACTCAACTCTGTTTGAGTTGATAAACTATGAAATATTGATAAATTAATTTTTATAACAGTATTAAGAACACTATAATCGAAAGGGGATTAAAAAATGTATTTGTTAGTTGAGAAGTGAAGTGAACTCAATCTCTCAAGCTCAGCGAAGCTTAAGACAATAGTTGTCAAACCAAGTCCTCCCCCGGGGTTCCAACTTGTGACAGGCCCCGTCTCTAAAACCGCCCTTAGCTCTATCAGCTGAGATAAATGGCTTCGTTGTGCCTTGTCAAACTTCCATTAAAAACAATATTGACTAAGATAAACAATTATTAGGCAACAACTGTCTCATTAAAATTGAAAAATGGAGAAAAATTACTCTCATGATCATAAACAAATCAGATCTGACCGTGTGTTTCTCTGAGAACGAAAAGGCTTTTTTCTAAAATCGAGTAAAATTTATCTAGCCTTTGTCTTGTGTTAAGATCTCATTAAATTTAAATTCGTTTACAATTACTCCCACACATACCCATTCATACACGTACAATGACATTGACCCCCCCCCCCCCCACAAATACACGTCCAGTACATTACAATACATTAAAGAAAGAGATGGATAACTCAGTTCCTAAACATTTTTTAGTAGAACAAACATCTTCAATCGAGCTTAAATAGTACTTTCAGTTTGGAAAATATCTAAAGTATTGGACTTAAAAGTCAAAATTAGTTTCCCTAACACAACAGTGACGTTAAAACAAAATCAAATGCAGGCTTTTCGGTGGGGTGGAAAGGTGGTAAAATACAATATCATAACTCTTAACATTTACCCATGCCTTCTGATAAAACTTATAACTAGATAAAGTTTAAATTCCAATATTAAAATCACTAAAAATTAAGACAGAAAGAACCATCTCAATCTTATATGTTTACCGTAGTGGTGATAATTAAAACTATGGCGTTAATTATAACTAATTCGTAATAAGAAAATAAATAATGCTAATAAAATATCATAGTTTATATAACAAGATGAATTCAGAGTTACCACTACAACTTAACTGTGATACACAAATACACATGTTTATAAAAGCCCCTGTCCGGTGAGTTAGCACGGAATATAACTCGGGATCTAGTGAAGGTTGATTCATTCTCAGAGTGGATTTAGAAAGATATATTTCTACAAAGCCAGGATTTACAAAACGAATGAGGTAATTCCCTAGACGAATAGGTGAGTCATAAAGATGTCTGTCTGGTGCAAGAACGATTTGACCACAGTTAACCAAGGTAGGCATCTGTCACAGTTTATATCAGTTGTAACTAACCACATCTACCATGCATTCTATTATGTTGACTTTTCACAACTACCATATCGTTTAAATACTGTTATACATTCTGTGTAACAATATTTTTACTATTGGGTTGTACTAACTTTGATAGTAAAGGTCACATTGTAAGCTTACTATTCAGAGGTTATAGTTAGTATTCGTTATCTTTATTAATAAAAATGGTTAAAAAGCCATTATATCATCAATTCGTTAAAATTATTATTAATTGTCTCACGTAGAATATTCATCAAGTAAGGCCATGTTTCTAGCTGACAACAGATATTTCTTTTGATTTATGACTACAAAAAAACACTTTAATTTGTCTTAAGCATTATTAAAAAAACATTTACAGTATATTAATGGTACAAAATATTTATCATTTATTATTACGTCTGTCAAACATTTCTACAAATAAACAATAAGGAGCAATCGCTCGATTGATTTGCTCATTACATAGGCCATTAGGTTGTCAGAAACAGCTGTTAATCCTAGAGTAGTACAGCAGACGTAATTGTTGTTGAAGTGATGTCTGTAAAACAGTATACTGTTTGGTAGCTATTTCAATACATCTAATATAATTTACGATGTAAAATAAAAAAGAATCTTATTGTTAACTTTTCTCCTAGTGAACTTTATACAAACTGTAACATATCGTAAAATGTTGGCATCTGTCAAATTTATAAAGTCTATAGAATTTGTATGTTTTTGAATTACAAAGCATTAGTAGTACACTAACTACTCATTTATTATTGTTATTATTAAAGCTTATTTATAATTACCATTTTCACTTCCCTGGTAACTCCATAATTTCACTAGTGTTTAATTTATAACAATCTTTTATAGCTTGAATTATCAGGCATATACTCTAAATATAAAATTTATAAAGAAAAAGGAAAGTCCCAAATTAGAGCCTTGGGGTATTCCAGGACTGGCAACAGAGTTCTCTGATTAGTGATTGATTTGGGGTAGGTTTATACAACAATGTAAAACGTTAATAACATGTTAAGTGTTTCTTGTTGTACGAATACAAAAAATACAAGGGTTTTAAATCATTTCATATTCAACCTAATTTACTTTTCAATTTGTGGAATCGAGAATTGACTATTCAAATTTCTTTTTCAGGCAGACATCATATGGGCATAAAAATTTTTCCAGTAAAATAAGCCGTTTAGAGATCAAAATGTACATTTTCACAAAGAAAGTAAATACAAACGGCAAAACATATATAATTTAGAAAAAAACAGTAAAATAATATTTAATGAAATCAGACTGTCGATATGATTAAGAGGCAAATTTTGTAGCTATAATTTTTCTCCGAACGTCTTATTGTTAACCCCACTTTCGGTATATTATGTACTTGATATTTTTCATTACCACACACAATCCAGATGAAAGTAATAACACATTTGATATTCTAACTAAATTCGATATCACTGAGCTATAAACAGTCAGTTTATTGCAGGTCATTAGTTTGAGTCCCAGCTGTGCTTGACACTTGATGAATATGCAAAAAGTGGTTAGTTCTGCTGATGACACCATTCGGAAATAATAAGTACACTACTATTATTTTTCAGACAGTTATTTAATACGGGTTATTCATATGAATCGGGTTTTCAAGTTATTGATTACGTTGTAATAGAGTGATTTAGAAATACGACATTTCAAAGAGTATACTGTAATAATATTTAATATATAAATCTAAACTAGCCTTATTATTTTCAAACTATGAATGATAAATTATCTATGAGTGATAAAATATTATCTATTGTAAAACGCCATTTAAATTATGTTACTAATGGTGTATAAGGATTTTAAAGGATTGTATAAATTTTAAAAGAAAGTTAAAAAAGAGCGTATTAATAACTAACAAAAGCTAATAGAATAATTCGAAAAAACACAAACACTAAGATTGTATGTTGTAGCCTAATAAGGATCACATTAGCTGTTTATGAAGTTAAAAAAATTAACAATTTTAATAAGTGTTTTTATGTTGTTGGACCATTGATGTACCACTGCAGTTTTTTTACTCTGTGAGTAAAAAAAAATTAGAAATTTTTAAATGATTGTTATGTTTTTCTTAAATTAATAACCTATCTGAATATAATAAGAGAGTATATATTTATAGTTAAGTTGTATTATCTTAGTTTATGGTTATATTATATATAAATGCAGGTAAAATATCAGATTATAATTATCTATTATTTATTCGTTTAAGTTTGGCATTTTTAAGCGTGTCGTTTTGTTGAATTTAACATTACATAAAATATATTTATGAACAATCTAAATGTTTAATTAATTGTATAATTAGTATGCATAGAAATCGTCGTGAAATTCATTAGACGTATTATTTAGCGGCATATTTGTACATTGTTGTTCTTAATTTGTAATACATTTGGGTTGTGTGTCATTCTCTACACTTTTAACCGTAAATATGCCTGTACTAAGATGTTTATACATTTTTCTACTGTGAAAATGATATTTAACTATAGGATTTGTATGCTATATTATAAAATTATTGACTTGTATACTCCATTAAATTTTAGAGTTTTGTCTAAATATAAGAGAATATATAAATGTTATAGAAGATATAACAAGTTGACAGAAACTGGTTAGATGTAAAGTTATCAGTATAAATAATTTTAATTATGAATATGGGACAGTAACAGAACTAACGGAAATAAAACATCTAAACTATCATGTGTAAAATATAACTATAATTATTGAATATGAATCACAACAAATATAACTATAACTATTAATATTTGAATTTGGTTGTTTTTTACAACGTAATTATACACGTAGTAAATAAATCAATAGTAATTCATATATTCTAAAATATTTCACTCCGAATTCAAGACGTTATTTTATTAAATGAATTAAATGCGTTCTGTGTAACATAGCTCCAAGAACAGATGATTGACGGAGTGTTAGAAAAGCATCATTATCTTAAAATTAGCGTCATTATGAAAACTCAGCAAACTTTGATTCAGCGTTCTGTCAAATGAGAAACGTTTTAAGTAATATTACACTGACATTAACGGTTTAATATTTATGTACAAAAATTTCGTAAATTTTTAAAATATGATATTTAATTATGTTATAGGGCCGAGCGGACTAGGGTGTAAGTGCTTTGAGCTTGGGTTAGAGATAGCGCTGGTTCGAATCCGGCCTAGAAGAATTATTTGTAATAATCACCTTCTACAGTACTGGCTCGCCCCCTTACTGTGTCTTAATAAGTTGATCGCACAGATCAATGGTCTATGATGAATGGACAGAGTAAGGGTAAAAAGAAGATCGGCCTCTCATTAAAAAACAATTTCTCAAGTTTAACTCATAACAATTTGAATATAAATTGTATTTGGGCTCCTTTCAGCAGTGTTTTTAATAGCAATAGTGTTGGTTCATTGTTAAACATCCAATGTGAGATCATTCTCACAGTAGTGAAATATTTGTTGTTTTTAAAAGCAAAGACATAGTTTTGGTTCATTGTTAAACATTCAATGTGAGATCATTCTCGCAGTAGTGAAATATTTGTTGTTTTTAAAAGCAAAGACATAGTTTTGGTTCATTGCTAAACATCCAATGTGAGATCATTCTCACAGTAGTGAAATATTTGTTGTTTTTAAAAGCAAAGACATAGTTTTGGTTCATTGTTAAACATCCAATGTGAGATCATTCTCGCAGTAGTGAAATATTTGTTGTTTTTAAAAGCAAAGACATAGTTTTGGTTCATTGTTAAACATTCAATGTGAGATAATTCTCGCAGAAGGGAAATATTTGTTGTTTTCTGAGCTGGAAGTAGAGGACACGAGAGAATGAAAAAGAAAATGGGTCGAAATGTTAAAGAGTTTATTGGGAAAGTCTTCCCTTATTTATTATTTGGATGGAATTTTACATTTTAATATTACTATTACATAAAAAAATATAATGGTGTTTGTTTGTCTCTGTGTATGTAACTCAATCACGCAAAAACTACTGGACCAAGCTGAAATGTTGCATGGACATTCTTAGGGTCTCTGGTTAAAACACATAGGCCTATATTTATTTTGAAATTCCATCAGGGCATCGCCCAAGGGCTCTAAGAAGTATCAATGCAACATCTATGGCGATACAAATTTGACAATGTTTATAATAGTAGCATTAATCAGCTGTTGAATAAATAAACAACTTACATAGTGTAGTAAATGGCTTACCAAACCTAACCACAACGAACTTTTGCGCTCACGCATTTAAAGCGGAAAGAACCTGCACATTTTCACAAGGAAAAACAAAGCTGTAAATATTGTTTATATCTTTGTTTTATAAAACTTTCTTTTTTATAAGCATGATCATAACAAAAATCGTTTAAACAACCTAGACTTAATTTATTTCAGCAATGTTTTATATTACTGAATGCAATAAGCACAATATAAATCAACGTACACCCCGTACGAAAGACTGTTACTTTGCTAGTTTACTATAAATATTTAGCCCTGAACATATGATAAATATTGATTAAAATTAATTAGTAATTACTAGTAGTAAGAATTATTAGTAAATATCACCGTATATGTATAGGTGGGAGGGACGCTAATTACTACTGTTTACTTAAAGTCAAATACACTTAAAGCTCTCAGCTGAATAACGAGCGTGTCTGAAAACATCTGTAATGGAAGCTTTCGTTCATATTACAGTGACGTTTCAGTCAATATAAGGTCAATAATAATTATATCATTCATCCAGTCCTGGAGTTGAAAGCACAACATAATTTGAACAGAGTAATTCTGGACTGGACTAATAGCAGTGCGTTAAATATAACAATCCTAGCTGTCGTTAAAACTGTCACCTGTAGCTTGAAACTGCCACACGATAACAGAGCAATCCTGGAGTAGATTCTCAGCTGCAAGTTACAGATAACAAACCTCGCTTTTATCAAAACTGTTACCTGCAGCTTGAAACTGCCACACGATAACAGAGCAATCCTGGGGTAGATTCACAGCTGCAAGTTACAGATAACAATCGTCGCTTTTATCAAAACTGTCACCTGCAGCTTGAAACTGCCACACGATAACAGAGCAATCCTGGAGTAGATTCTCAGCTGCAAGTTACAGATAACAATCCTCGCTTTTATCAAACCTGTCATCTGCAGCTTGAAACTGCCACACGATAACAGAGCAATCCTGGAGTAGATTCTCAGCTGCAAGTTACAGATAACAATCCTCGCTTTTATCAAAACTGTTACCTGCAGCTTGAAACTGCCACACGATAACAGAGCAATACTGGGGTAAATTCACAGCTGCAAGTTACAGATAACACAACGCTGCTATCAACACTTGTCACTTCCAGCTTGAAACTGCCACACGTTAACAGAGCAATCCTGGAGTAGATTCACAGCTGCAAGTTACAGATAATGATCCTCGCTGTTATCAAAACTGTCACCTGCAGCTTAAAACTGCCACACGATAACAGAGCAATCCTGGAGTAGATTCACAGATGAAAGTTACAGATAACAATCCTCGCTGTTATCAAAACTGTCACCTGCAGCTTGAAACTGCCACACGATAACAGAGCAATCCTGGAGTAGTTCACAGCTGCAGGTTACAGATAACAAACCTTGCTCTTATCAAACCTGACATATGCAGCTTGAAACTGCCACACGATTAAAGAGGAATCCTGGAGTAGATTCACAACTGCAAGATACAGATGACCATCCTCACTGTTATCAAAACTGTCACTTGCAGATGAAACTGCCATACGATAACAGAGCAATCCTGGAGTAGATTCACAGCTGCAGGTTACAGATGACAATCCTCGCTGTTATCAAACCTTTCACCTGCAGCTTGAAATTACCACACGATAACAGAGCAATCCTGGAGTAGATTCACAGCTGCAGGTTACAGATAACAATCCTCGCTGTTATCAAACCTGTCACCTGCAGCTTGAATCTGCCACAGGGTAACAGAGCAATCCTGGAGTAGATTCACAGCTGCAAGTTACAGATAACAATCCTCGCTTTTATCTAAACTGTCACTTGCAGCTTGAAACTGCCACACGATAACAGAGCAATCCTGGAGTAGATTCACAGCTGCAAGTTACAGATAACACAACGCTGCTATCAACACTTGTCACTTCCAGCTTGAAACTGCCACACGTTAACAGAGCAATCCTGGGGTAGATTCACAGCTGCAAGTTACAGATAATGATTCTCCCTGTTATCAAAACTGTCACCTGCAGCTTAAAACTGCCACACGATAACAGAGCAATCCTGGAGTAGATTCACAGATGAAAGTTACAGATAACAATACTCGCTGTTATCAAAACTGTCACCTGCAGCTTGAAACTGCCACACGATAACAGAGCAATCCTGGAGTAGATTCACAGCTGCAAGTTACAGATAACAATCCTCACTGTTATCAAAACTGTCACCTGCAGCTTAAAACTGCCACACGATAACAGAGCAATCCTGGAGTAGATTCACAGATGAAAGTTACAGATAACAATCCTCGCTGTTATCAAAACTGTCACCTGCAGCTTGAAACTGCCACACGATAACAGAGCAATCCTGGAGTAGATTCACAGCTGCAGGTTACAGATGACAATCCTCGCTGTTATCAAACCTTTCACCTGCAGCTTGAAATTACCACACGATAACAAGAGCAATCCTGGAGTAGATTCACAGCTGCAGGTTACAGATAACAATCCTCGCTGTTATCAAACCTGTCATCTGCAGCTTGAATCTGCCACAGGATAACAGAGCAATCCTGGAGTAGATTCACAGCTGCAAGTTACAGATAACAATCCTCACTGTTATCAATACTGTCACTTACAGCTTGAAACTGCCACACGATAACAGAGCAATCCTGGAGTAGATTCACAGCTGCAAGTTACAGATAACCATCCTCACTGTTATCAAACCTGTTATCTGCAGCTTGAAACTGCCACACGATAACAGAGCAATCTTGGTTTAGATTTACAGCTGCAAGTTACAGATAACAATCCTCACTGTTATCAAAACTGTCACCTGCTGCTTGAAACTGCTACACATAACAGAGAAATTCGGTAATAGATTCATAGCTGCAAGTTGGGGATAGCAATTCTCGCTATTATCAAAACTATCACTTGCAGCTCCAAACTGCTACACAATAACAGAGAAATCCTGGAGTACATTCATAGCTGCAAGTTACAGATAATAATCAACGAAGCTATCAAAACTTGTCACTTCCAGCTGGAAACTGTTACAAAATAATATAACAATCCTAAAGTAGATTAACACTTCCAGCTTGAAAATGGTACACAATAAAAGATCAATTCTGGAGTAGATTAACAGCTACACGTTACATAAAACAACTATCGCTATTATCTAATATTTTCATTTGCATCTTGAAACTGCTAGATAATAACAAAGCAATTCCAGAATAGATTAACAGTTGAACATTACAGATAACAATCAACACTGCTATCAAAACCTGTCACTTCCAGCTTGAAACTGCTACACAATAATAGGACAATCCTGGAGAGTAGATTCACAGCTGCAAGTTACAGATAACAATTATCATTGTTATCAAAACGTGTCACTTCCAGCTTGAAACTGTTACACAATAACACAGAGGCCAGACCTTCTCATTACGATTTATTAGTGAAGTGATCAATTAATTTTTACTGTTTTTTTTTTTTTTTAACTTCAATATGCCTTTTTAAACATATCATATTACATCCATATAGTCAGCATTATTTTTCAATCAGGTATTTTGTAATATGTACTATGTTAGTTTATTTGATAATATTTATAGGAACAACATTTTTAAAAAGTATGTGAAAGTTATTGAATTTATTAATTTTAAAACTATTTCATACAAAAAGGTAATTTATAACTTTCAGTAATAGGACATAATGTTAATTTACTGCTGTCAATTAAATTAAAATCATTTAATTGAATTGTGTTATTGTAAAATCAAATAATACATATATATATATATATATATATATATATATATATATAATTCTATATTTATATATTCTATATATATATAGAAACATGATATATGAATAGAGAGGTCACTTATCATAATATTTCTCCAACTTTATTAAATACAAAGTACTCAATTTAACTTGTAATCTACTGACAAATCCAATTTATTAATTAATTAATAGAAGAACAAATTTACATTCAGGATAAAAAATCTTCTTCTTTCAAGATCAATCATCGCCACTGTAAGAGCCAGTTCTTCAGCCAAAAACCTTTTCTGTGGTCCTCAAGCTCCCCTACCCACTTTCTGTGCTCCTAGGCTCCACTAACCCCTTTATGTAGGATGTATGAATGGAAAAACATATTTAAAAATTTTTGCAATGCTCTGTTTTACTAAAATTATTATTGTTGTACAGTATGTTCACGTTAAATGTAATAATGTAAAATGTATGTTTTTAAAACTGTTCATGCTAAAGTAAGTAGTAAGCTTTTTTTTTCTTTAAATGACTTATAGCTATTTAATATGGCATTTTCATTTCTTTATTTAGTTATTATACTTTATTATTGTTTTACTTAAGGTTAAGTGTAAGAAAGGGCCATGAGGACCTAACTTCGCTTTTTTGTAAATTAATTATATAATTAATTTTCAAAATAAAGAAATTTCTATTCTATTCTATTCTATTCTATGTGGTCTTCAGACTCCTCTAACCCCTTTCTGTGGTCTTCAGACTCCTCTAACTCCTTTATGTGGTCCTCAGGCTCCCCTGACCCCTTTCTGTGGTTCTCAGGTTCCTCCAAACCCTTTATGTGATTCTAGGCTCCCCTAAACCCTTTCTGTAGTCTTCAAGATTTCCCAAACATTTTCTATGGTCATCAGGCTCCCCTAATCCCTTTATATGGTCTTCAGACTCCTCTAACTACTTTCTGTGGCCCTAGGGTCCCCTAACCCCTTTCTGTGGTCCTCAGGCTCCCCTAACCCCTCTCTGTGGTTCTCAGGCTTCCCCAAACCCTTTATGTGGTCTTAGGCTCCCCTAAACCCTTTATGTGGTTCTAGGCTCCCCTAACCCCTTTCTGTGGTCTTTAAGAATCCCAAACTCTTTCTGTGGTCCTCAGGCTCCCCTTTCTGTGGTCTTCATGCTCCCCCAAACCTTCTCTGTGGACCTCAGACTCCCCTTACCACTTTATGTGGTTCTAGGCTCTCCTAACCCCTTCCCGTGGGCCTCAGACTCCTCTAACTCCTTTCTCTGTGATCCTAGGCTCACCCAACCCCTTTGTGTGGTCCTCATACTCATTTAACCCCTTTCTCCGTGGTCCTCAGGCTCCCCTAACCCCTTTCTGTGATCGTCAGGCTCCCCCAACCCCTTAATGTTATTCTCAGGAGTGCTTTAGAGTGGGTTTCTACTGAAATATTCCATTACTTATTTTATGTATTCTATAACATTTACAGAAGCATGACATTGAACATGTGTCAGTTACCCATAAGAGCTCTGATTGTGACATCTTTGTCTTAGCAATCCAAGTATCAGAAATGTATAAGCCTCCTAACATCCAGTGGCCTGACGATAGGATTTTGCCAATTTTTGAACACACTATCCTCTACGTGGATGACTTTAACAGTCACCATAGCCAATGGGGTTACAACACCGACGATGAACATGGCAAAAAGCTTGCTGACTGGGCTGAAATGAATAACCTTTTCCTGATCTTTGATGCTAAAGATTCAGCCACTTTTCATTCAGCTCGTTGGTGTCGAGTTTACTCCCCTGAGCTTCTGCTCATGTGAACGATCATTAAGACCAAAGCCAAAAATTGATATTTATCCCCACTCTCAACATAGGCTAGTACTGGTTTCATTGGAGATCCAAATCCTCATATTTCGATCTTTTCCACGGCCTAGATGGAATTTTAACAAAGTACAATGGGAGGCCTTTACCACTAGGATTGACGATAGCATCAGGTTCATTCCTCATACAATAAGAAATTATAATCATTTTACAAATATCGTCTTGTTCATTGCTAAAGCTTGCATACCAAGAGGATATAGAAAGGAGTATATACCAGGATGGAGTAAGGAATCAGATGACCTTTACAAAGTGTTTAGCGCCACCGAAAAGTACAACACGACTAATCTGCTGCAGCACTCTCTTGACAGAACCAGGAGAGAAAAATGGGTTAAAACTGTTGAAAATGTAAACTTTACCCACAGCAGTAGAAAAGCGTGGTCACCTTTTAGGAAACTCTCTACTGGTAAATCTCCAAATCAAAGAGACGTGCCCTGCCCAAAGGCCTCTAATATAGTGAAACGGATAGTCAGCTTATCAAAATCAACCCGCCATCCTTCTGACAAACATGTGCTTTACAAGTTGGATGAAATAAAAAAAGAGCCAAATGACACCCCTGGAAGTCTCCAGAAATTTCAATCTCATGTGAACTCCACTTCCTTGACTCCCAGTGCTGTGCAATATAGCTCCTTCAGAGATAAGACGTCAGGAGGCACTACTCAAAGAATTCAATAAGATCTGGAATGCCCCGCATTTCGTCATTATCCAGGATCTCCCACGTCAGAACAGTCACTTAAAATCTCGAAATCCACCTCTACGTACTGCTTTCCATTTGAGCAGATCAAACTTCTCACCCAATACCAGCTGGGCCGTAGCGCGGAACAGTTTTGATGGACGTAATAAGTTCCTTATTAACGATCCGTCAATACGTGTAGGTGGGTTAAACCTCCCTCGTACGGAATGGACACTGTTGAATCGGTTCTGAACTGGCGTTGGCAGATGCAAATACTGGAAGTATAAATGGGGATTGACAGTAGATCAGTCATGTGATTGTGAGGAGTCTATCCAAACAATGGATCACATAGTTACAGAGTGCCCCCTGTGCTCTTTTACGGAGGGATTGGTCAGCATGCACAGAATCAGTGAGGCAGGTGTTAGATGGCGCGATGGATTGGACTTAGCTTTGTGACAGGAGATCACTTTACATTTTATAATCAATTAATATAATCATGACTTTTGGATATTTATCTAAATATACATCGCAGCTTTATAATTAAAAATTGGCAGCTGACAAAAAACCATACGATATATACGAGTTTATATATCACAAATAATTAAAATAATACATTCTCTAATTATCCCTATAACCAAATTTCCAATTCATAAATTACAATACTCTCAGACCTGAAAAAATATTTACAGTAAGTGTAAAAACAAAATACAGTTGTTTGAAAGTTAATTATTGGCATTGGATTGTTCATAGTTGATAGACAATTATCGTAGATTTTCAAGTGCTTCAAGTGTTTGTGGGTTCCTAAAAACACTTGAAGCATTGGAAATCACGAGCAACTTTCCATCAATCACCAAACTACCTAAAATGTACAGTTTCACATTTAGTTGGTGATATAGGTTCTACTTAAAAATACCTAACAAAACCAAGGTGAATTTACGTAAAAAACCTTGTGTAGCAGCGAATATAATCCTTATTACTATTTGAGTGGAATCTAATAAGTATAACCTCAGTGTTATTGTTTTGTCGAATAGTTTCTTTGTCATTACGTAAGCATTAAACATTTTGTGTTTCTGTTGCTTTCGTAATGTATATTATCCTTTTACATAACTTGTTATATACCAATACACTTGAAGGGTGGGCGGGTGGCGACACCTGCTCACTCAGTATGTGCACCTCACATATACTCTACACTAACACCACTTTTAGTAGGTCGTTTATATACGAGTACATAATTTACTCTTGTTACGTCCTTCAACGTGCCGTAAATTGATTTCATTGAAATCAAGCACTTTAAATAACTTATTTTACTCAGACCAAGTGACAATATTGAAATTAAAATGGTTTCTTTTATCAGTTATCCAGTTTGTTAAATAGATGTATCGTATACTTTCAAACAGTTTTCAAATATGACAAATGAAACATCCTCTATAGTCAAATAAATCAACATTCACAAATTTCCATTTGTTAAACTATCAATACCAATTAAACAAAAAAAATATTAACAGTAATGAATAGTGTTGAATTTCTTTAACGCGTGATTTCAAAAGAAGATATATTTCCCTTATAATCATAAGGCGGTTAAATTTAGGGGATTTCATATTGCTGTAAACAAAATTATCATCACAAAATTTAAGTTTCACACATAAAATTAATTTCAAATATATTAAGATAGTACGGGATAAGTTTACAAGTTATTCATCAAGTGGTTTGTCACTTTCTGGTATAAAAAAAAAAAAAAAAAAAACACAGCGATTTGATCAAAACGTATAGATATTATTCATTCATTATAATTACGAGTCTGCAGAGGCTGTCGGGCATGTTGGTTTTATTCCCATAAGAACAATTTTCGAACCGGACATACGATCACGCGTATCCAAACTAACCAGTTATTTTAAAACGGATTGTTTCCAAACAAATTGCATTTGATCAAGAATGAACTTGCGGGTTGGAATTACTTTGCGAATTCCTAATAAGTTTTGAAGAAAAACAATATAATAACATATTTAGTTAGGAGTTTTTATTTTCACCTATATTTTTCAAAATTAGGCGTATATATTTAAAATATCAAAAGTAAATCCAATGCGCAATATGATAGCGTTTAAAATGACACCTCATACACAACTTTTGGTCAATAAATAACGAAAAAATATGGTTTCGCAAATAACATTGTTCTTACGGAATTAAAATCAACATGGCCGACGATCTCTGCAGACTCATAAATTATTATTTTAATGCCTTATTCACACATTTAATAAAATTAGATCTCTAACTCTTTAAATTCGCTCAAATAAAGGTAAACTGTTAGACATAACCAACGCTTCTGGTGTGATTATGTCTATTTTTCATACCAGTAACAATGCAAAAACATAGATTCCCAATAAAATATCTGTAATTATATGATTATATGTGCATACGTATAAAAATGGTGGACTCCATTTTGATAAATATGATTAAATAGGTTTTGTAGAAAACAGAATAAATTAACACTATTAATGATAAATAATAACTATTCGACTCATAAAATTAATTAGTAACGTTCTTTACACAATACTACATCATCTACAATGCATATTTTCCTTTTACCGCCAGATATTGATTGTCAGCTGCATTTCCCACTAAAATTCCATTCTGTCACGTTTCCAATTATCCTCCAGTCAGCTGTTCCAAGGACGTGTTTCAAGCAGACGTTTCTCTACGTGTAGTAAACATAAAAGTAATGCACATAAAACATTTTTTTTAATTTTATAACCATAACATTTTAATAAAATATTACAGCAATTTTTACTGAAAAATAAAAAATGTATAACTTTATATGCTGAAAATAAAGACAAACTAACTAACACTTGTTCTTTAAAAAAATCCAAATTACAAACTTCTTAACAGTTTTTAATCTACCAGAAAGGAAAGAATATGAAATCATTATTTATACAAAAATATAAAAGCAAAATACTTTTGACTGATTGAATAGAGTTTGTCAAAAACCATCAGGATTTGGGCCATGAAAATTGGAAAACATATTCGGTAGAGGCTTGCTTGTTTGTATGCTTACTGAGAAAAGATTTAAAAATATTTTCTCTCGATTAATTAAAATAAGTTAGACATAAATATACCTATACCGGCCAATTAGAGCCTTTGTTACCGTTCATTGTACAAGTGAGAGAGCTCCAAAGGGTCCATTAATATACAATTGTACTTTACATAACTTTGAACAACGTACGCGTGCGATAGTGAAGAAAAAGAACATAATTTCACAGGCAAGTTAACATGAGTGTGTTGCACGAGAAGTGGCACGCTAATCTTCCAGGGGTGTACTCTTATACAATTATACTATATAATTACTGTATTTTCAAGGGATAATATTTCACTAGCACGATTTTATTTGTCTAATTTTATTCATGAGAAAATAAATAATAAATTATGTTTTATAAATGAGTTTAGAACTTAGTAATGAAATATTAAAAGTGACAAAATATAGACATTCGATAAAGTCGCAGGAATCCAATTTAGGTTGAAACGCCGAGAAAATAAATGAGGTAATTTGCTGAGAAAGGACCATGAATCAACTTTTCTTTACGCGACGAGGGCAGCTATCGAGGGAAAAGGGGTAGGGGGGACATATTGATAAAAGGACATTGATTATGTCTTTGATTTATGTGATTTTAATCTAGGAAGCCGTCAATACTGCAGTTTTAAAATATTATATAAATAATGCTTTCACAGCTTTTCTAAAAGAAAAAAAAAAACATTTGTCAAACTATTACTCTGTAAGTACCTACGTCAATCCATTTCCATGGCTTACGAGTTTACAAAGTAAAAAGAAGTTTTATTACTATATAAAAAGGGACGGTAAGGAAATTTAAGACATTCCACATAATTGTTTGAACATTTAAAACCAAAACCTAACAACCCAACGATATGTTTAGTTGAATATCTCGGTTATTATTCGTCGTATAAATGATTTCATGTTAAATTCGTGTTCAGAAAAAAAGGACACCCAAGATTAATGTAATATGCAGTTTTTGACGTACAAACTGTATTTCTTTTGTTACATTCTTTGTCAAACATTGATATTCCCGCACAACATTTTTGATGCCTTCGTGCGGTGAATACCAACTAGATTTGATAAATCACAACAAACTGGTGACACCAATATATTCCATAAAATGTGACTAAATTACACAGTTCTTAACATTTACACTATAATACATCTCCAAAACAAATTTATAAAAAAGCTTCATAAAATATATTTTATCTAGGATAATACGTGATGCTATGTTTGACAAGACAGGAATGTAAAATAAATAATGTACAACCAATACAAACTAAAACAATATGTTCCAGAAAGGTGATGATGAGGTTGGTTACACAATGAAGGTCCTATCAAGAGCCTGGCTGATTTCGGTTTGGCCCTGGAGACCCCGATCTAACCAATACAGGCTATCTCAACGTGTATCATACAGTCAATGATAAGGTTGGTATCACAATGAAGGTCCTATCAGAGCCGTACTAATTTCGGTTTAGCCCTGGAGACCTTGATCTAACCAACACAGGCTATCTCAACTTGTATCATACAGTCAATGATGAGGTTGGTTTCACAATGAAGGTCCTATCAGAGCCGTACTAATTTCGGTTTGACCCTGGAGACCCCGATCTAACTAATACAGGCTATCTCAACGTGTATCATACAGTCAATAATGAGGTTTGTTACACAATGAAGGTCTTATCAAGAGCCGTGCTGATTCAAGCTTGGTCCTGG
Organism: Stictocephala bisonia; assembly: GCA_035578905.1. Taxonomy (NCBI): domain Eukaryota; kingdom Metazoa; phylum Arthropoda; class Insecta; order Hemiptera; family Membracidae; genus Stictocephala; species Stictocephala bisonia. Next base: position 584,433 of record JAQJVL010000057.1, on the reverse strand, counting down.
AGACTCCGATGTAACCAATACAGGCTATCTCAATATGTCTCAGACAGGCAATGATGAGGTTGGTAATAAAATTAATATCTTACCAAGAGCCTTGCTGATTCCGGTTTGGCTCTGAAGACCCTGATATACCCAATACAGGCTATAACAATATGTATCCGTGAGGCAATGACGAGGTTGGTAACACAATGAATGTCCTGCCAAGAGCCATTCTGACTCCACCTGGGCCCTGGAGACCTTGACATATCCCATATACACGACGTCTAGACGGGGCTATCAAATTCATTATTTTCTTTACTCTATATTTTAAACATCACAATCAGGGCGCAATTGCTAACAAACTTTGTTTCCAATTCTCTCGCTTTCTAGGCGTCTCACGGGCCATTCTGATGCTTTTCCATGACCAGCTAGACATTCTAAACAAGTACGTATAGTTAAGATTTCACTATATAAAATTCATATTTTTCATCAAAATAGTGCCAAAGGGGGGACCATTGGAAGATTTGAAGTTTTTTGCGAAAAATCCAACCACGCAAATTTTGACGTATGACAGACTTTTCTGGGGTAGAATTTTACACTGAATAAGGAAATGTCTTTCGTTTTGGTGCAACTCTTATAATAAAGCCTCCAGAGGCAATTTAAATATCAAAATCAGGGCAAAATTGCTAACAAACTTTGTTTCTAGTTCTCTCACTTTCTAGACGTCTCACGGGCCATTCTGATGCTTTTCCATGACCAGTTGGACATTCTAAACAAGTACGTATAGTTAAGATTTCACTAGAAAAAATTCAGATTTTTAATCGAAAAAGTGCCAAAGGGGGGACCATTGGAAGATTTGAAGTTTTTTGCGAAAAATCCAACCATGCAAGTCTTGACGTATGACACACTTTTCTGGGGTAGAATTTTACACTGAATCAGGAAATGTCTTTCGTTTTGGTGCAACTCTTACAATAAATTCACTAGAGGGAATTTAAACATCACAATCAGGGCGCAATTGCTAACAAACTTTGTTTCCAATTCTTTTGCTTTCTAGACGTCTCACGGGCCATTCTGATGCTTTTCCATGACCAGCTGGACATTCTAAACAAGTACGTATAGTTAAGAGTTTACTATATAAAATTCAGATTTTTCATCAAAATAGTGCCAAAGGGGGGACCATTGGAAGATTTGAAGTTTTTTGCGAAAAATCCAACCACGCAAATCTTGACGTATGACAGACTTTTCTGGGGTAGAATTTTACACTGAATCAGGAAATGTCTTTCGTTTTGGTGCAACTCTTACAATAAAGCCTCCAGCGGCAATTTAAATATCAAAATCAGGGCAAAATTGCTAACAAACTTTGTTTCTAGTTCTCTCACTTTCTAGACGTCTCACGGGCCATTCTGATGCTTTTCCATGACCAGTTGGACATTCTAAACAAGTACGTATAGTTAAGATTTCACTAGAAAAAATTCAGATTTTTAATCGAAAAAGTGCCAAAGGGGGGACCATTGGAAGATTTGAAGTTTTTTGCGAAAAATCCAACCATGCAAATCTTGACGTATGACACACTTTTCTGGGGTAGAATTTTACACTGAATCAGGAAATGTCTTTCGTTTTGGTGCAACTCTTACAATAAATTCTCTAGAGGGAATTTAAACATCACAATCAGGGCGCAATTGCTAACAAACTTTGTTTCCAATTCTTTTGCTTTCTAGACGTCTCACGGGCCATTCTGATGCTTTTCCATGACCAGCTGGACATTCTAAACAAGTACGTATAGTTAAGATTTTAATATAAAAAATTCAGATTTTTCATCAAAAAAGTGCCAAAGGGGGGACCATTGGAAGATTTGAAGTTTTTTGCGAAAAATCCAACCACGCAAATCTTGACGTATAACACACTTTTCTGGGGTAGAATTTTACACTGAATCAGGAAATGTCTTTCGTTTTGGTGCAACTCTTACAATAAAGCCTCCAGAGGCAATTTAAATATCAAAATCAGGGCAAAATTGCTAACAAACTTTGTTTCCAATTCTCTCGCTTTCTAGACGTCTCACGGGCCATTCTGATGCTTTTCACTAAGTTAAGATTTCACTAGAAAAAATTCAGATTTTTCATCAAAATAGTGCCAAAGGGGGGGACCATTGGAAGATTTGAAGTTTTTTGCGAAAAATCCAACCACGCAAGTCTTGACGTATGACACACTTTTCTGGGGTAGTTTATACTCTGAATCAGGAAATGTCTTTCGTTTTGGTGCAACTCTTACAATAAATTCTCCAGAGGGAATTTAAACATCACAATCAGGGCGCAATTTCTAACAAACTTTGTTTCTAGTTCTCTCACTTTCTAGACGTCTCACGGGCCATTCTGATGCTTTTCCATGACCAGTTGGACATTCTAAACAAGTACGTATAGTTAAGATTTCACTAGAAAAAATTCAGATTTTTAATCGAAAAAGTGCCAAAGGGGGGACCATTGGAAGATTTGAAGTTTTTTGCGAAAAATCCAACCACGCAAATCTTGACGTATGACACACTTTTCTGGGGTAGAATTATAAACTGAATCAGGAAATGTCTTTAGTTTTGGTGCAACTCTTACAATATATTCTCCAGAGGGAATTTAAAAACATATTTGACAAAAAAAAAAAAAAAAAAAAAAAATCAACATTAAATGTTATGGAAACCAGGTCTAGCTTATTATTGTAAAATACGATAGTCTATTTAATCATATGAAAATTTCAAGACCGTTCATATATACAATATTATTATTTTACCACCACTTAGAAAAAAGGAAAACAAAAAACGTATAAGACTACACAAAGTCTAAAATAATTCAAATCGTATACTATTTGTTCCAAACTAGTTTATGAGGCCACACTTCTCTTTGTTTTTAATGTCAAAACTTAACTTGTTCACTAGGCATTTGAATGTACAATACTGGAATACTTTGCTGACAAATTAATTGCATGGATATACAATGAACTGATATTCTCATTTCTGACTTTTTTTATTCATAAAACTACATATAAGTAACTCTACCCAGATAGCCCATCCCGATGATAAAGAGGGTTAGTAATTTTTTCGTAGTGTACGAACTGTCCGCTTTAAGTCGCGTTAAGCGGTTGTGGACTGGGCGGCGTTGCCGGATTGAACTCAGTCAATACACACAGGCGTGTCGTTCAGTTCACCCAGTTAGAAGGGTCGTGTGGTACTTTTGCCTACATACTCCTTAAATAGCGCGTAACTTTTCCCGTATACTAAGAGCTATCTGGGTAGACTTTAAAATGATGGTTTAAATTTTCGTTTTAATTTGTGTCCCACACTGTTTATTCATTAATATATTAGGATAATGAACATTGTTCCTGAATTTGTTTAAAAATCTCTCTTTTTCTCTTACATTTAATATTTATGACTTATTTGATTTATTGATTTGACTTATGATGTATTACATTTTATAAAACTAAAACATTAATTAACAAACAAACATTTTATAAATTACTTTTTAATATTTAGCCTAATTTTATGACGGTATTTTATAAACTAATGTCTGGATTAAATAAATCCTTTATCAACCTTTGGTATTTATTCTCCGTTATTTACACGCTGAACAAAAAACGAACAATTTCTGTCAACTTTTATTAAGCTAAAATGTACGTAATATTTAAAAAAATTAGGAACTGTTTGGAAATAAAGTAATTGCATAAGAAGACAAATGTAATGAACTAATCTTTTACGGCTCTAAAGCTAGACAGAACTGAACAGCAGGGGCGTATGTTTCCTTAATAGATAGTACTACGTCTCCCCATCTCAACAATAACAACGTCAATAATTTCTAACTAGGTTTAGTAACAATGTGTGAAGATTCACAATAACCTTTCTTACCGAGATCACAAACATCCGTACATAAGAGGATTTCCTCTAATCCAGTTGAAATGTAATTGGTAATTCGTTTGTGAAAAGCTTTAGTATTATCCAAACTGAAGCTAACTAGGTAAGTTCTTAACCATTGGATTATGGAGTTTTCAGTGCTAGTAAGCTTAATTCAAGAGTTCAACGCTTTCATGAAAGATTTATATACCTTTTTTAAGTGGTATAATGAATGTTTATTTATTTTTATATTTTTGCGAAGTGCAATATCTATTATTATACTAACTAGTAATGTGGTCTGTTTTTGTGAGTCATTTTAAAGCATTTACTTGAAACCCGCAAAAATTACTGTATTAAAATTTAACTAGGTTTTTGAAGATTGATAATATGATTTTTGAAATAAATAATTTATATGAGGTACACAATTTGGAACTGTTTATGATCTATGAGAAGACATATATTTCTGTATATAATAATTAGTTTAAGATAATGTTATATTTTAGTGGTGATCCAATTTTCATTGCATTTGCGTAATTTATACTCATTCACTCACATACAAATAAAAAACTGAAATTTGAAACTGATGACAGAACTACTTAGCAATGTCGACAGTTAGTTTATTAGAGCTCGCTCTAGGTAGCAACCAAACGACGATCAGCTTAATTAAACTTACTCGATTATCTGAAAACCTCAATAGTTAGACTAGGATTCTACTAAGAATATCTCTGACGTAGATATTTGACTAATTAAGAAATTTTTAACACACTCATGATTATTTACTAAGTTTTTAAAAACCAAAAATGACATTTGTGATTGAATATGACTATAAGACTGCTTTGAAGATGAGTTGCGCTATCAGTATGCGGGGGAAGAGTAATACCCGAGCTGCAATTCTATATTGAAAAGATAAGAGTTGAAGGCGTAGATGAAAGAAGAGATTCTTATTTTTGCAGTGAAAAATTCAGAAAACAAGCTTAAATAAAATCAAAATGCATTGCAGTTTGCAGTTTTGGTACTGGAACTGGAAATGAGACTCCCACCCATGCACGTACGGTGGAAATGAGACTTCTACCCATGCACGTACGCTGGAAATGAGACTCCCACCCATGCACGTACGGTGGAAATGATCCTCCGATACACGTACAGCGAAACAACCTTCACTAATAAATAAAGCTTCCAGTAACAACGATGTCAAGGTGTTATCTACAATTATGACACCACACTGTTATGACATGTTACTGTTATGACATCACAGCATGGACGAACAGTTTGGTGATGTAAATATTGTAGACAACACCTTAACTTCGTCGTTACCAGAAGCTTTAGTTACTAGTAATGACACCGGCAACTTAAGCCTACGAAATAAAATAGGCCTTCCGCTAATCCATGCACGTACGGTGGCAATGACCCTCCAACCACCGATACTCGTATGGAGAAAATGACCCTCCCAACCCCCCATACACGTACGATGGAAATGACCCTCCCCACCAATTACTATGGGGATATCATAGTAAGATGAATGATAGTAAGATAATGATGTATGGGGAAATCATACGGTGAAAATGACCCTTCCAACCACCCAAATGCGTATGATGGAAAATACCCTTCCATACGGGCTGATATCCAGTTGCACCGGCGGTCAAAGGAATTTCCACGGGTCAAAACATTCCTCCGTCCGAAAAGTGTCCAGATGCACCGGTGGTCAAAATCTACCCACCTCACTTATCCCCGCTGCAAATTCCTTCGACCGCCGGAGCCGGTGCAATTGGAAGGCCCCTTCCTTACCCACCCCACTACATTTCTTCAAACATAGTTTATAAGTGTTTAACAATTTCGCAATGGAATATTCTATCAAACACTTGCCGATGTTTCGTGGCACATACTAATGGTAGACCATAGCAGGTTCTAACTAATAAATATGGTAACTATGTATTTAATGTTTAATTTTGTGTTTATCCGTGGCAACACTAACATCTAACCTAACCTAACCTAACCTAACCTAACCTAACCTAACCTAACCTAACCTAACCTAACCTAACCTAACCTAACCTAACCTAACCGACTCATGACTCATGTCATAACAAAGGGTGTGGAATTTGGCACGGTCAGCTTGGGGTTACTGTACTAGGAATCCGGCCTGGTTGGACTTTCCCGGCTCATGTCATAAACAAGGGCCTCTGGTGCAATTGGAACACCCCCCCAAAAGGGGCTCCGGTGCATCTGGACACATCAGTTTGGGGCCGATCCCTGACCCCGGTGCAATTGGAAATCTCCCTCCATACGCACGTACGGTAGTAATGACCCTCCAACCACCGATACACGTAAGGTGAAAATGAACCTCCCAACCACCCAAACACGTCCGGTGGAAATGAAGAACCACCAACACATGCACGGACGGTAGTAATGATCCTCCAACCACCGATACACGTAAGGTGAAAATAACCCATACACATACGGTGGAAATGACACTTCCACTAACGCATGCACGTACTTGGAAATAACCCTCTCCCCAATACATGCATGGTGAATATGACCCTCTTCTTACCCACCCAAACACGTACGTTGGAAATGACTCTTGCACCAACCCCTGCACGTACTGCAGCGTATTGACAGCCGCTCGTTTCGTTTGCTGTTTCGTCGCTGACTGTTTCCCTATGTCTTTTCGCTTCTTATAGATGTGTATTCATAGCTAGTACATAAAGGAGCTATTTTTTCAATCAGTACTATATTTAACTTATATGACAACAAACACAGCTCGTAATATATGATTATTCTGGATTACATATGACTATGGGTAACGCCTTTCTTACAAATTAAGGTTACCTTAACTTTAAAAGGCCATTAATTAATGAGTCAATGACGAAGAACAGAGGGTGGTTATCAGCTGATCCCGTTGAACATAAAATAAAAAATACAGTACTGTATATAATACCCTAAAAAGAAAAGATTTCTTGCGAATGTTAAATATTTTAACAGAGTTACGTTACCCAGTGACGTAGGTGTTTTAGGATCAGCGTCGTGTTGTAGAAGTCATTGTTCGATCACAACTCGACGCTGGTTCTAAAACACCTTACGTTACTGGTGAACTTAACTTTGATAAAAAATTTAACATTCGCAAAAAATGTTTGCTTTTTACGGTATTAAATACTGTATTTTTTTATTCTGTTTTGTTCGTAGTTTTGCATGAGTTCTCCAAATTCAGAACTGATCAATTTAGGAAAAAGTTCTAAATTCGCTAACGGTATGTTATTAGTCTGACATGCAGATTATGCCAAATTGTGTCATATAGTGGTCGATTTTCTATTTTTAACTATAGGAATAATTTTATACTCTTTATTTATAATGGCGACGCAGAGAGTGACGGACTCGACTTTACAAATAATCTTTATAAAGGGAAATATCAACTAACGTGTCAAAGGAATAGTTTTTAATCAAGGGAACTTGCTGATTGAAGATTAAGATTGAACTCAGCAAAATATTAAAACATAACAAATATTCTCTTTCTTCCAGGAATTGTGAGTTCAATGTAAACGGAAAAACACGTTTGCTCTGAACCGACACAACATTTTCATTACTCTCAGCGAAAATCGAGGCTTATAGACAAGAGAGAACTGGAACAACCCTGTGTTGAAATCCTCAAGGATTAAGTTTTAGAGATAAAGTGTTCCTTCGAATTTCATGCTAAATGGGTTATTTTGCAAATTACAGAACTATTTAAATCCTAAGCAGTTTTATCCACTGCGTAGAATATTTCAGAATATACAATATTGAGTAAGACGTATTTTGTTTGGAAAGTATGTTATACAGATTTTCATCAGGAACTTATTGACTAGTATTTACAAATAATCAACTAAAACCCATTTTTAATAAGTCCAAACACTGTCTGATAACGCGAGTTAAAAGTTAAATAAAATCTGCCTTTTGTACCAAAATACTATCCATGATGTCAACATATACTGTACATACTATATGAACTTTTTTAATTAAAAAAGACCATATTTGACAAATGTAACTTTTAGTCCCTTTAGACTATTGTTGTGTAGAATCCTGTAAATTGTCACTATTCAATGAGAGTGTGATCCCTACTCTACGTCTTGACTATATAAGGGGCATTACGTGATAGTGATCACACATTTGTATTTTTGTTAATAATACATAAAATGCCTATGTAATTCTTCGGACTTTCATTTTAAAATTGTAAAACAAAATTTAACTTTATACATCCAACTTCATATTAGCAAGTAATGTTTTCTTCTATCTGATATCTAACCCAAGCGTGAAAGTAAAGTTTGTCGATGGTATTTGATACTCGATTAATTAATGGTATCGATGCACGTTAACAACATCTGTTAATGTAAACGTAATGTAATACGTTTGCATTTGCAATAGATAAGCTGTTAGCTGTCTATTCTGAAGTAAGCGACTTATTTGGTAATATATTACACTAGTTAATCACAAACCTTCTCAATAGTTGTTCACACCTTGGCTAATTATAAATAATATAGCCGCTTGTATAAATGACTGACTGATTCACTCACTCACTCACTCACTCACCTATTCACTCACTCATTCACTCAGATATGAGACGCCGACAAAGCTTTGTACGAATTTCAAGGCGAGTATGAATTATTATATGAGTGTAGAATGAGTGAGGATGAACTGTGTAGTCTGGTCACTAACTGAGCTCGACTTACGCTCAGAAAGAGCAATTTACTAATAGCCCAATAGCCGAGGCAACTAAAAGATCTACAGCTTTACGTGGAAGCTGATCCACATCGTATTGGTCTGATTTTCAACTAATATATAAGCCTGATACTCTTTCTCCCATACACACCATCCGGACACTGAATATCACCCATAATGAACATCCAAAACTTCTCTAGTACTGTCAACTTCTATAACCAAGAGAGGACGTCATGTCGGTATTAAGAGGACTGAGTTCTGTTCCGTTTCGTCCTTTTACATTCATTTAGAATGTAATATTCACTTTAATGTCCACAGTATTTCAAAAGGCATCAATATTACATTCAGCTCGTGCAATATTTGTGATTATTCCATATAGATGTTCCAGCCAATCTCACTTATAAGATCCAGCATAATCTTCTAGATATACTGTTAATATTTTTAGATTATTCAAACCATTAACTGAATTTATAGTGAGTGTAGCAACTTTATATAAAACAAACTTTGGTAAAAAATGTTTTTATTGTTACTTCTAAATGTTTTAACACTTAGTTATTGTTTTTAGCTAACTCTTCAAAAACAACATTCACACATGACACCTCTATATTTGAATCCCATACATTAAAAACATCTTTAGACAACACTCGTATAGGGTGAGAAGAATACAGATTGGTTAATACAGGCAGACTGCGTGATTATATACATGTTATCACTTAAACTGCTATCTATGTTTATTTAGAAATGAATTTTAAAAAATATGCAAACCCTTTATTTGAAAAAAAAAATATTTATAAAATGCTGTAAAAATAAAGAGCTAATATTATAAGTAACCATAAAAAAGCTAAGGGTTATTTTTATGATTTATTGTAACATTATAAACTTTATTTATACATTTTCTCTTATTTATTTAAGCGAATATAAGTAACATCACTTCCTCATCTGATACTATAGGTTTCCAGTTAAAAAATTATCATCAAAATAATAAAATGTTTCTAAATTAATCGTGAAAATAATCCAATAAACAATAAGAAATTTTTTTAACACTGCAAGGAATAACCAAAACAATCAGACAAATTATCTTCAAAAGAGGACAGGAAAAAGAGTAAATCATAATTTGCAAGTCAAATAGGTTATAATAGTTGTCGGTGCTATCCTTTCTTAATTTACATTAGAGTAATATTAATTAATAAAGATGGAGGTCTCTTACAACCATGCAAATATAATAATAAAATAGACTAGTATAAATGTAAAATGTTTATTAATTTCAACTTATTTTCACAACATTTGAATACTACTAACTGAGATAAAAATGACATTTCAGAAAATTTTATTTTTATGAGTGTGTTCTTGAGAGTTTGATGTTTAAACGATTTCATTAATTTTTCACCAATTTTAATCATATTTATTATTAACAGTATTTTTATGCCTTATATTTTCTACAACAATTTTCTATAGAACAGTGAACAACCAACCAATGTAAAAAATTACTTAGTAATTTCCATGTGATACTTACGGTGTAAAAAAATTACATAATCTTCAAGACTTCAATAAGCTTGACTAAATATTGATTTTCTCAAAATATTTTTAAACGACACTGGAAAATTATAAGTTTTTAACCATAACAAACAACAAAGTAAATATGAATAAATTTCATCATTATAAGAAAATAATCTGTTACCGAATGTATACAACGATGACGTAAGAGCAGGTTTTAATGAGCAATTATCTCCAGCAACTACCCTGGAAATTTACGTCTCTATAAACTTTGTACAAACAGGGAATAAAAGTGGGAGCACGTTTTGTCGTTAAAAGTTGGACATAGTCATAAATTAACGGGTTTTAACAGATTTTTTATCATATTCCAGTTTGTTATAAAAATTCGTACTTTCATTATATTATATTGATTAAAAGTTCAATAACACGTGATTAATGTACATAAATACAATCAGAGATATAACATACTACATTATAATATTATATATATTGTAGAGCATCCTATAATGTAATATACATAATTTTTATTGGTTGTATTTTTTTGGAAATAAATTGATGAAAATAAAATTTAATGAAGAATGTTAATAATCTTCAGCAAGAAAAGGAATGGTTACAATTATTATTGTAAATGTTATCTATTTGATTGAAGTGGAAATCCTTTTGGACCTTTTCCGTTAATTCACTACCACTACTCTTTTATCGCAATTAAGGTTAGGTTAGGTTATGTTAGGTGGCTACTAAAGGTGTTCACAAACTGGTAAATCCAATGATTGACTTACTGCTGAATGCGCTCTCCGTGTGTATTCGGCAGTGGGTGTATTTGGAAGAGATAAGATAAATCCAGTGATATCGGATTACTAGCAGATAATTAATATCCGTAAAAATGATTCAGGAACAGTTTTTAGAGCAATATAATTCATCAAGTAGTAGTAATCACTAATTAAATCTAATGGAAACAGAAAAAAGTAGTGATAGTGAATTAACGGAAAAGATCCATCCTTTTAGCTTTATGCACACATTTCATAAGAAACAATATATATATATATTGTTAAAGGAACTTTAGGTTGATTTGATATAGGGATATCGAGTGCCTGTTTCAATTCAGGTGACATAGGAATACGCGATTGACAGAATCATCCTAAAACGAATGGTAAATATTACTTATTTACGGCGTTACAGTCAAATAAAGCTGATAAATTGACCAGTCAATTGGACATGCAAGCTTTATTGGAAGTTCAATACTCACAGAGCTGGTCAATTAACGCTCTGGACTTTGATTAGTGTCCAGCGAAATATTGTCCGTGCAGCTACGTTACGTAAATTTAATTACCTCAGATGTAAAGTGATCTATGTGTAGCTCGCAAAATGTATTAAATGATGTGATTTTGGAGGAAAACTGTATAAAATTTTCTCACTCGAACGACCTTCCTTACTTACTTCACAAAAATGTTAATGAAATTTTAAAATCACGAAGCTACGTACTATATATGTAAATAAATGTAGATAAGCTACATCAACTCTTAATTTATGAGGTAACTGTTTACACACATTTAGGTGGTTAAATTCAATAACCTCTTTGAGTGTATACCGAGGAAATCTAAAACATACAGAGTTGTGAGTGTAAACCTGATCTTGTTAAATTTTCCACAGTCTAAATAATAAAAAGTAGTGTAAACTATATTTCACAATCTAATTTAATTTAAGTAACTATAAATTAAACTTTAGTGAAATTGTAAGGATATATAATTAACATAAACTTAATTAATTTAATAGGGCAATTAATATGTATCAACAGGATGCAACTTAATACCTCGAAATGCAAGGTAATCTATTTTCACCGTAAAAATTCTCCTCGACCTACTCAGTACCAGATAAATGGGACCTTAATTCAGCATAGTGATGTTATCAAGGACTTGGGTGTTTTGCTAAATAACAAATTCTCCCCTGATAACCATATCGATTCCATTTGTAGTACAGCTAGTAGATTATTGGGCTTTATGTGGCGTGGTGCAATTGGAGGTTTGTCTGCATACTCCATTGTACTACTCTACAAGTCGTTACTACGTCCAATTCTGGAGTATGCTTCTGTGGTTTGGAGACCATTCTACACTCATATAGTAGGACTGCAGCGGATTCAACGAAGATTTTTGAGACTGGTTGGTATCAGATTGGGATTCAACTTCCCTGATGTTCTAATTGAGAACTTGATGAGCCAGTTTGAAATCTTTTCACTTCAGACACGCTTTGACTTACACGACGTCATGTTTCTTTTCAAGATTATAAATGGGATCATTAACTGCCCAGAACTTCTGGGCAAGATTGGCTTTCGGACTTCAAGTATCACTAGATCAACTGATCTTTTGTTCGCAACTTCTACAGAACCAACTACTTGAGGTCCGGAACCATTGCTAGACTCCATCAGCAAGGTAATTCAATTCCGGCTGAAGTTGACTTCTTCTACGGTGGCCTGTTGTGCTTCAGGAGGAGCATCCTGAATTGTATTGCAGCTCGTCATTCCTGTTGATCTCATTTTACTATCAAATCATTTATGTGTTACTGTTATGCTGTAATGTTACCATTTATTTTGAGATTTATTATTGTAATTATTTATCATTCTCTAGTCTTGTAATATTTGCTAATGTGATAACCAGTACAATTTCTAATTATGTTAAACCTTTCCTTCTAAGTTATTAATTGCTAGTTGTCATTCATATAAATTCTAATCTTGTCTTGTTCTAGCACTTAAGTTTGTTGTATGTATTCCACAATGTATTTTTGTTATGTATATTGGCATTGCCGTTGAAAGGATAAATAAATAAATGTGTTGGTTGATTTGTACTACACTTAAGGAATGCTGAGTAATTTCAAAGTTTTAATGTCCACTTCACCAAGAGGTAATATGGGTAATTTACTTAACTTCTTTAACATGTATTGCTTCGATTTCTATTCGCTTTCACTTTAGACTTTGCATTGGTCTAAAATGAAGCCAATAATGAAGGTTGGACATTTCAGGGTTTTAGAAAAAGAAATCAAAATATATTTTAGTACACGAAACTATCTAATAGCAATAACTCATAAAATATAAATGTTATACTGTTACATATAATATTTATCGTTAAATATTACTTATGTCAGAAGATGTTATGTGAGTATTACATTGTTGGCTCCAAAAGTTGGACACATTTTTAAACCTTTACGTGAGCCTTCAGACCGGTGCGTGAACTTGATTCAACGAGTGAAGTACCGACCGTTAACCCAGTTTGAACCTTGACCTCCGCAGTCACCACGTCGGCAAACATTTTGTTTCTGTGAGTGGAATCTTCCGTGCCAATGTCAGGATTGCAATAACATTTTACAAAGGTACTTATTAATATTTATTTCTTATTAGCCATCAATATATATGTTAATATAACGAGTGTCATGTAGTGATGTGTCCATGAACAAACACTACGGCAGATTTATCTCGAGACAATGTCATTAATTAATAGACCACGGTTGATCATCTTAAAATTATTTTTGTTTGTAATGGAACCATTTTCTAGTATAATTCGAAAAACTTCATAATATTTTTAAAGCAGTGAACCATCTTCTCTATTTGAGGAAACAACAATAAATCTCTGGTAGTAAGAAATTAAATTTTGACCGTAACTAACTAATATGACGTTCCTTACATGATACAAAAATGCGTTATGTGTGGGACCCTCACTCACTAAAAACCCATCAGTTCCCTCTCGAGGCGCCTTTCTTGCATTAATTTGAGAGGGTGCCCCATACAGAGAAGAAAGAAACAGAGGTCGCATCCAATATGTGCTAAATGTGGGTTGGCTTCAAGAATTTGGGGTATCGAGTAGTTATTTACTGTAGTTCGCTGGTAAGATGGCAGGGCCAGCACCTTGTCAGTCCCTCCCTTATTCCTCTCCAGTCCCTCATAGATAAACGTAATACTTATTACTGCAGATATATAAATATGTACATTAGTACAAACTGCCACTATTAGTAAGCGACCTCAGTATCTTTTTTCTCTGTGGTACCTACTCAAACCCTAGTGGGTGACAACTGGTCTGTTCAACAGTGTTGGTGCTGAATTACTAATTTTACTATTAAATAAGACTCCGGTATAAGAGTTACCACTTTTTCTACTTACTTTAAAATCCTGTTGATGGTAAAATTTAACTAGCCTAATTCGGGTGAGTATAGTATTTATTTCTCAAATTGTAAGTAATCCAATAAAACATAACAATATTTAGTACATATTCAATTCAGTAGTGAGGTAGTTAAACACAACACGAGGCGTTTTTGTTTAGAAGTCCCGGAAAAGCTATTTCTAACAGCAATAAGAACTGTAATGGTTCTATCGACTCAGCTGCTTTCTGTGTTTTAGTGAAGGGGGGGGGGGGAGGCTCTCATGTCTGCCTCGGTGGGGGTCCGACCAAGAAACTTTCGTTGCTATTACAGTATATATAGTGACCTTTCTGTTGATTTTATCTAGATTAATTTTAGTAATAATTACAATTTTTACAGTTGCAAAACAACTGTATTAAAGTTTATAAAATGTTAAATAGTAGTATTTTATAGTAGATAATTACAAATGAAGCTAACAATAAGATTGCAACTAATTTTTAAAGAATGCTTTTATCATATTATAAATTTTGCTCGTTTCACTTAATTTTCGTAACTATCAAATCTATATTATTACAAACCCCTATAATAGGTGTCTTTCGGGAACCTATATTTCCTGCTGGAATGAACATTGATTAAAAATATAATAGTGTACTTTACAAACGGCAACATTTTTGCTATGGATAGGACAAGCTACGTAATGAGACCCATCCTCCACCAAAAAGGAGGCGGAGCTCAAATTGGGATGTTCCAGTGCAGAATGGGATAGGCTCAAGGGCGACACTCGGAGGGTTAAAGCATAACTCGGTAGCTGGGTGGAAACAAGTCAAGGTTTAGTAATGAAATAATTGCCAAAATGCAAAATCAAGGACATGATCTCAAACCTAGGTTGACATTAAAGCTTTGACAAAAGAATATACGAGTCAATCTAAAAAAACTGATTATTGTAATATAAAAAATAGTTATTATAAAACAAGTTTTGACCGAAAGGGTTATTAGGTGATTGAATAAAAATAAATTAACTTACGTTTAGGGTTTCTTAGCCACTCAGCATGCTTCTGGTGAGGTAGAAGTACTAAGAAAGACAAAAGAAAGACAGACGTCAAACAGGCAAACCGAGAGTCGGAATGACGGAACAAACCAAAGTCTGAGCCAACGGCCACGGAAGTAACGAGCAGACGAGCGCAAGCACGATCTCTGGCAGCCACGTAAACGAAAGTGAATAACAAAATCCGGCCAAAATACACGATACAGTACACATATAAAAAATATGTACATGAAACCTAAATAGGAGCTGGAGTGCTCAATGTTTCTGGTGACTTCCAGCTTGGTTTCCGGCTAGAACGAATCTAATCTCATTAAAACTTTTCATATCAAGCAAAAACATCTTTACTGTCAGTGATGTTTCGTAAAAAAGCTTTAAAGTTGATTATATCAGATTTACACGATAGACAATTTTGGCAAATTCTCCAATAGTTGCTTCGTATCACTAATATTTAAATTTTATGGTTTTTTTAGTTGAAGTTATTTTTGAAATTAGAACAATTTTAAGTAAGTCAGTCCATAAACATTAAAATACAAAAATTTTCAAAGAAGCCGACTATCTTTGTAGAAATAACTAAAATACTCGTATGACTTATGAAACATAATTTTATCGGATTGGTCTGATAGAGAATAGATCCAAGTTGGCCAAATTCTCCTATAAACCTATCAGT
Source organism: Stictocephala bisonia (assembly GCA_035578905.1). Taxonomy (NCBI): domain Eukaryota; kingdom Metazoa; phylum Arthropoda; class Insecta; order Hemiptera; family Membracidae; genus Stictocephala; species Stictocephala bisonia. The sequence continues at coordinate 568,578 of JAQJVL010000057.1, read as the reverse complement.
TGAACTATAAATATAAGAGGCTGCATTTATAAAAACACAATTTATTACGCCTATACTGTAAAACATCGGTTGAAGCTATATAAATATGTAACAGAAGTACGTTGGTTACATACATATTGAGAATGAGTAGCACTTGAATTAGGAATACCAAGTCACCAACGCCAGACTTACTTAACTTTGAAAATGAAAATGTAGCTGATTCAATAAAGAAAGCTACTCCTAGAGTTGTCAACCTCGTTGTAAAGTACAATGGAGTTGATCTTCACGACTTAACAAGCTAAAAGATACGTATCTGCCGATCTAAGTGCATAAGTTACCATCGGTGCAATTGTAAGTTTTTCTTATTTATAAATTTTTTTTACACGAAAGCTCGTCCAGTTGTCTCCTGAAGTAAATCATTGTCTCCCGTGGAAGATAAGTTACTTAAGGACTTAGTATATGAAATTGAGCTTGCTAAGGGACTTAAATATTACTTTGTACTATTTAGTATTAAAATATCAACATAACGATATTTTTTTGAAAAGCTAAATTATCGTTTGCCTAACATTTGGCAGTCTTTTGTAAGCATCCAACAAATTATATATAGATTGTTAACTTTCGATTTAAAATCATTCACTAGAGTGATCATTAATATATTAGTTATAATTTATTACTAACATTGGTTTACAAATACACACAAGTTTAAAGTTTCCCAGAAAATTACTGATACACAATTTGAAAAATTGTTTTATGTCGAATTACATTTGCTCAAACTTCTAAGCGTTAACATTTATCACTTGGATATTAACCACACGTTCTATCTTACCATCAAATTCCGTTACATTATAAATTAAAGTTTAAAATTATTTTGAATTGAGGAAAGGAGTTTTTATCAATTGAAAAACCAATTAATGGATGAGGTATTCGAACTGTATGTACTACCGGCAAATTGATGACTGAATTATGTATGACTCCTGTTTGTCTATAGTAATTGGATTAGCTAATTTGGGGCGTAAATTCATGACATGATTGGCCCTTATAGTTAGTATAGTTAGTCTCCTTAGTCCATAGGTTTAAACAAAACACAGGACTGCGAAAATGACTGTAATGATAAAATCCATACACATTTGAAATATGTTAATTATCCATACGCTTTAATTTATATTAAAAATTACTACGCGTAATTTCAATATAATTAATTGTAGCAGTAGAAACCCTCATACATCACTTTGTAAGGTATATAACCTAGTTGGAACATAGCACACTTGAGACATATTGTGTGCAGAGTCACGTGAAGGACGTCTGTACTCAGCGCTCCCTTGAATACTAACGTTGAGTATTGAGGCCATTCACATTATACCTGATTTTACATCGTTCAGTAGTGGTTGATTATCTTCTATGTGGTTGAAATACGGTAGAAAACCCCATACATCACTTTGTAAGTTATATAGTTGGAACATAGCACACTTGAGACATATTGTGTGCAGAGTCACGTGAAGGACGTCTGTACTCAGCGCTCCCTTGAATACTAACGTTGAGTATTGAGGCCATTCACATTATACCTGATTTTACATCGTTCAGTAGTGGTTGATTATCTTCTATGTGGTTGAAATACGGTAGAAAACCCCATACATCACTTTGTAAGTTATATAGTTGGAACATAGCACACTTGAGACATATTGTGTGCAGAGTCACGTGAAGAACGTCTGTACTCAGCGCTCCCTTGAATACTAACGGTGAGTATTGAGGCCATTCACATTATACCTGATTTTACATCGTTCAGTAGTGGTTGATTATCTTCTATGTGGTTGAAATACGGTAGAAAACCTCATACATCACTTTGTAAGTTATATAACCTAGTTGGAACATAGCACACTTGAGACATATTGTGTGCAGAGTCACGTGAAGGACGTCTGTACTCAGCGCTCCCTTGAATACTAACGGTGGGTATTGAGGTCATTCACATTATACCTGATTTTACATCGTTCAGTAGTGATTGATTATCTTCTATGTGGTTGAAATACGGTAGAAAACCTCATACATCACTTTGTAAGGTATGTAACCTAGTTGGAACATAGCACACTTGAGACATATTGTGTGCAGAGTCACGTGAAGAACGTCTGTACTCAGCGCTCCCTTGAATACTAACGGTGGGTATTGAGGCCATTCACATTATACCTGATTTTACATCGTTCAGTAGTGATTGATTATCTTCTATGTGGTTGAAATACGGTAGAAAACCTCATACATCACTTTGTAAGGTATATAACCTAGTTGGAACATAGCACACTTGAGACATATTGTGTGCAGAGTCACGTGAAGAACGTCTGTACTCAGCGCTCCCTTGAATACTAACGGTGGGTATTGAGGCCATTCACATTATACCTGATTTTACATCGTTCAGTAGTGATTGATTATCTTCTATGTGGTTGAAATACGGTAGAAAACCCCATACATCACTTTGTAAGGTATGTAACCTAGTTGGAACATAGCACACTTGAGACATATTGTGTGCAGAGTCACGTGAAGGACGTCTGTACTCAGCGCTCCCTTGAATACTAACGGTGAGTATTGAGGCCATTCACATTATACCTGATTTTACATCGTTCAGTAGTGATTGATTATCTTCTATGTGGTTGAAATACGGTAGAAAACCTCATACATCACTTTGTAAGGTATGTAACCTAGTTGGAACATAGCACACTTGAGACATATTGTGTGCAGAGTCACGTGAAGGACGTCTGTACTCAGCGCTCCCTTGAATACTAACGGTGGGTATTGAGGCCATTCACATTATACCTGATTTTACATCGTTCAGTAGTGGTTGATTATCTTCTATGTGGTTGAAATACGGTAGAAAACCTCATACATCACTTTGTAAGGTATATAACCTAGTTGGAACATAGCACACTTGAGACATATTGTGTGCAGAGTCACGTGAAGGACGTCTGTACTCAGCGCTCCCTTGAATACTAACGGTGAGATTTGAGGCCATTCACATTATACCTGATTTTACATCGTTCAGTAGTGGTTGATTATCTTCTATGTGGTTGAAATACGGTAGAAAACCTCATACATCACTTTGTAAGTTATATAACCTAGTTGGAACATAGCACACTTGAGACATATTGTGCGAAGAGGTCACGTGAAAGACGTCTGTACTCAGCGCTCCCTTGAATACTAACGGTGAGTATTGAGGCCATTCACATTATACCTGATTTTACATCGTTCAGTAGTGGTTGATTATCTTCTATGTGGTTGAAATACGGTAGAAAAACTCATACATCACTTTGTAAGGAATATAACCTAGTTGGAACATAGCACACTTGAGACATATTGTGTGCAGAGTCACGTGAAGGACGTCTGTACTCAGCGCTCCCTTGAATACTAACGGTGAGATTTGAGGCCATTCACATTATACCTGATTTTACATCGTTCAGTAGTGGTTGATTATCTTCTATGTGGTTGAAATACGGTACAAAAACTCATACATCACTTTGTAAGGTATATAACCTAGTTGGAACATAGCACACTTGAGACATATTGTGTGCAGAGTCACGTGAAGGACGTCTGTACTCAGCGCTCCCTTGAATACTAACGGTGAGATTTGAGGCCATTCACATTATACCTGATTTTACATCGTTCAGTAGTGGTTGATTATCTTCTATGTGGTTGAAATACGGTACAAAAACTCATACATCACTTTGTAAGGTATATAACCTAGTTGGAACATAGCACACTTGAGACATATTGTGTGCAGAGTCACGTGAAGGACGTCTGTACTCAGCGCTCCCTTGAATACTAACGGTGAGTATTGAGGCCATTCACATTATACCTGATTTTACATCGTTCAGTAGCGATTGATTATCTTCTCTGTGGTTGAAATACGGTAGAAAACCTCATACATCACTTTGTAAGGTATATAACCTAGTTGGAACATAGCACACTTGAGACATATTGTGTGCAGAGTCACGTGAAGGACGTCTGTACTCAGCGCTCCCTTGAATACTAACGGTGAGTATTGAGGCCATTCACATTATACCTGATTTTACATCGTTCAGTAGTGATTGATTATCTTCCATGTGGTTGAAATGCAGTCGAAAATTTCATAAAGTCAATGCACTTTATAGCCTTTATAACATGCGTTTTAATTCGATTACACCAATCGTTTTTTAAATTAATTAAAAAAATAATGTGTTTGAATAATTAATATTATTACAATGGAATTGCCATGATATACTTTTTTTTAGTACATTAAGGATTTATTTAAGATCTGAGGTTACCATGCTATTGAAGTAGCCGTAGGTAAGGTTTACCAGACTGCGGGCACGGGGTTCAGACTATCGTCTACTTGTTATCCTGAGCCACTCCACTAGTTCAGCAGTCAGTTACAGCCGTTGGTTGTAGATCGAGCTTAAGGTAGCACTTTTCACTTCTAACAAGTGATTTTCCGTTCTAAAAACAGTCTTTAATTTGTTATAAATTATTTTTAAACACATTTTATTTAGGATAATACGAGAAATTCTAAAAGGTACTGTGATAACAGATTGTGGCATCTATTTTAATTTATGACTCGTGTTCAAAGTACAGTATTTCATGAGTCATGTTCTACAAAAACAGAATATTTTGTAATTTTTATCGATTCTAATTTTAACAGCTACAAAGTAATCAGAGTTGGAGTACCAAGTGAGGAATGCATTCAGTGTTTTAATCAAAGGCAGATTAAACCTGCCTGTCTCTCGACAAATTTTCAATCCGGACGCGCTCTTTCATGCTCCCTCAGCCAGGAAATGGGAAGGTTTCTACTTACAGACAAATCTCAGTGCAGTGTTTTGCATTACAGGAACGATATTTATAGATTTTGTTATTAGTATCTGTAGCTGAATATTGATCAATCGGTTTTATTTCATGCACGAGAGAAAATTAGAGTTGTGTCTCGTATATATTTATTTATAGTCAAATAATTTTCCTTCATTTTGGGATCCCACACACTCTGCTGCGCCAACTACTATTCAGACTGAGGCACATTGAAAGTATTAATATATAAAAATGCCAGCTGTAACACGATGACATTTACATGTAAAAAAAATCAAAATCGTCATTACAATTAATTATTAATTTAGATCGACAAATTTTTTGGAGATATCCAACACTTCAACTGTTAGTAATAAAATAAATAAAACAAACACAATATTTTGACAGGGATACAACTCCTGCCACCAACAAGTGTTACTAACTACCGTATCCTACATTTAAAAGCGTTTAAATTTAGTATTAAAAAAAACTACATATAAAACAATAGTTTCAAATGTAGAATAAGATAGTCACCTGAAGTCAAAACAGGTAAAACTGCTTTATTATTGTTTACATTTTATAATAAGTTTGTCCTGTTTGTTAAGTTATTGTTATGCAATTTTATGGGAGTTCTCACCGTAAGAATGCAATACTATGACATTGAAACGAAAGATTAAAACTCCGTCTTTTATTATTTATGATATTAAAATGAAAAAATGTATAATTAACAAATTCTGATAAATGAAATATCTAAAATAAAAAAGCTTTGTTGTATTAAATAACAAAAAACAATTTATATAAACATGAACACTAAATTAATTTTATACGCCATAATATGGTGATGAGTATTTAACATCGTATATTTGTAAAACATTATTTCCGAAACATAATTTTCTAAATATTTCTACATTTTAATTTACCATTTCAAATTAACATAAGTATGCCCATAATATCAACATATAAAATATACGACTATTGTTCTCTAAAGATTATCAAGTAATAAAATAACAAACTATAAAAAATACGATTTTCGTCTGTTAAAGTACGATTAAATTATTACAGAGATACAAGTACTTTTAATAGCCCTAAGCGTCAGTTGGAGATCCAAGCTCTTTGGACAACACATTGCACATGGAGTTGGTCAATTAACCTAAATACCCTCCCTTGGCTTTGTTGCCAGGCTGCTGAACTGTTCACAGATTAACACGTACGTGATACAACAGTAACGGATAGGGACAACACATTGCACAATACAAATAGACACAATACAAATACAAAATTATCATTGCTTAAAGATTAGACAGTTAGATTACATCTAGGGACTCATTAGTCTCTTGCTGTAAATAAACATCTGTTAATGTAACTTCATTAATGTAAAATCGCAAAAATAGAAAAAAAAACAATGAAAATTATTAATCAAAGAGTAGCCACATATAATTTCCAACATATTTTACATACGTAAAATTCAAACATGACCGTACTTTGTGGTGTTTTAGATTTATATCGTGAAACATACAAACAATATCGGTATTATTCTCATTTAAGTTAAAGAAACTGCATCAACCTAAACTATTAATTTCCAATTAAGTTTCGAACTGGAATGGGCAGATACTGGAAGTATAAATAGGGATTGACACTAGATCAGTCATGTTAATGCAGGGAGTCTAACCAAACAATGGATCACATAGTTACAGAGTGCCCCTTGCGCTCTTTTACGGAGGGATTTGTGCTGGACAAACAGAATCGGAGAGGCAGGTGTTAAATGGCTTGATGAATTAAACTTAGCTTTGTGACAGGAGATCACTTTATATTCAAGTAATATACTATCTTGACTTTTGGATCTTGATCCAAATAAATATATCATCTTTGTAAAGTTAACCAATGGTAGCTGACAACAACAATAAAAAAAAAGAATGATATATGAATAAATGCATTACAAACTAATTCTATGACAATCAGCACAAAAGAACAAATTTTATGCTTAGCTAAACTTTATTGGCGCTAAACAATGAAAAATCTACGAAGCGAAAAATAAGTAAAATAATTTACAGAGTAGAAAACGGAATCCACCAATCTATAACTTAATCAATCTGGTCTAATGAACAACTAAATTCCATTATGAGTTCTACAAATACCGAAAACATCAAATTGAACTGTCCAGTCTAATACAATGTCAGCATATTTAATGTGTTAATTAATTTGCACTGATTGCATCCGTGACAGGAAACATTTTAATCATACACAGACAATGTCATGTCAGTTCCGAAAAGCATTCAACGTCAGCTGTTGGAGCGGACTATTGGGAGACTGCCTTTGTCCCTCCAGCAAACAATCAACTTCGCTGAGCAAACAATCATAACAGCAGTTATATATCTTTATATTGCAGATTCTCCCGATGCCTTGGCCAATCATGTACAATTAAACGGACCTTTATTAGAGTCAATATCGATAAAATTAAAATAAATGCATCAAAGTCTAATTTAAAAAAGAATTATACCTGGAAATATGTGAACACATTGGCCTAAATATTATTGGAGACTATCGTAAATTATAACCTTACTTCTTAGTAAATTCACAAAATATATTTAGGGTATAACGAACAAATTAATCTGTCTGTTATCATTTATAAGATATATTTATATGAAAATAAAGATATGCATGTACAAATGGTACATTATCATTCTCGCTGACTACTACTCTATACTTATAAAAGGCAAATACCACTGTCTCATTCCTTCTTCGCTGTAACTAAAAAAGTACTAAGCCCATGAGGCTGACATTTTGTAGAGTCAAAGGTCTTATGTTATAGATATGCAATAAGAATGGATTTTGAAAAATTCTCAGTAAATAGAAGGTAACAGCCTTATTAGTGCCAACAATTTTAAATAACAAAAAAAGCGTTTCTCTAATTGGACTGTAGCGGCTAAATGAACGGTTTTACAGCAAAACACCATTTTGCGTGCCTGATTTGAAACGATCTACAACTTTGGCCCTATGACTGTTTGCTCTATCTCATCTCCTTCATCCTTAGTTAGAGCTAGATTTTCAAATAGTGAGTATAAATCAAATTGGTTAATTTACGGTCTCTTAAGAGTAGACTTACAGACTTTTCTAGACTGTGAAACTTTGTTATCTAGGAAAACATACTGTTTTCAATCGAAAAATTAACAATTTAGTTTTAAAGTATGCATGGCTAGATCATAGAACATGGCTAAACATGACGAGAAACACAATATTTTACTGATTCAGAGTCAAATATACTTTGTGCCCACTAAAAGTAGACTTACAGATTAGTCTAGAATTTGAATATTTTTTATCTAAGAGAACAAACTGGTTTTAATCGGAAAATGTACACTTTAATTTGACTAAAATCCATAGCCAGTTTACATGACGTGGCTAAATATGGCGAGAAGCCCGATATTTTACTGATTCAGAGTCAACTAAATACAGTAATTTGTGGCCTCTAAAAGTACACTTACAAATTTGTCTAGACTTTGAAAATGTTTTATCTAAGAGAACATACTGATTTCAATCGGAACATTTTTATTTTAATATATATATATATATATAAATATATATATTAAAATATATTTATAAATATTAAATATATATATATATATATATATAAATATATATAAATAAATATATATATATATATATATATATATATATATATATATATATATATATATATATATATATAAACCATTTACCACTCATCACTATTCGTCTAAAACTATACGTCCAATTGACTTGACATTTACAGATCTTAGGCCCTAGAGGCTCACTAAGAAAGAATTTTCCTCTTCGAACTCACGACTCCCTCCCACGGTATTCTTATGCAGCTATATTAATTGATTGATTTATTTGATTAACAGCTGTTAAAAAAATGAATAGAATACAATTGTGGTAGGCTAAACTTTAAAAATTGAAAATAATTGAGTACAGTTGTAAATTATACATAACATCAGCCGTTCTAAATTGGATACTGTGTAAACTGAAATGTTGCTGAACAAATCAATTATACAATCAAAACTCAATATTATGACCGGCGAAGCTGGCGGGTACAGCTAGTGTAACATAAAACATTAGGTACCCAATTCTCCTTTTTTCTAAGTAAGTCCCGCACCCCTTGCGTGACACCATGATTGTCGTGTTGGATGGGAAAATAAATGACGACTACCACGCTCAGTCACACTAACTAATTCATCCAGATATCTTAAGCAAAAATCACATTAAAGTCCTTTCAACTTGTCAACCTCCGCAGTAAATTGTGATATTTACTTCCTCAACAAAACCATATCATAAAGTAAACCGAACTCGGCGGAGAGATTATAGATGTTTTCTGTAAAAATATTCACTCACTAGTTAGTACACATAGGCCACCTGGCATTAACTTTATTCAATGAGTGAACTACCGAAAGTTGACGATTCGGACCTTGGAACTTGCCCTATGCAGTTCGAAGCCTTAACCTTCAAGCCACCACGCCGGCAAGTCAATACTCGCATTAAAACTATTGCAATATAATACAAATATAATTTTATATAACACATTACAACAAGTGTTCTGAAAGTATCGTTAAACATTAATTATAAACAACAACAAACTGGGAAGCAATACAAGTGTCGGGTTTACTTATGTTTGGTTGTTTGTCTAAGTGATGATTAGCCAGTTAATTTTGCTAAAAATATGAACACCATAACAAAAACAAATATTATCTAAAATGTATATATTTTTATTGATTCACTATTTTCGCTTGTTACTTCAATATGGAAATGCGATATTTAAAGTTATTGTGATGATTGACGTAGGATGCATAGAACTTGTTTGAAGTTTAACGGATTTTCCAGATTAAATTCAATTATATTATTCATATATCAAGACAGTCTAAACGTTTAATAATAGTAAGAATAATCTGTGAAAAAATTTAATTTTTTAAATTAAGAATTAAAAATGGTGGCCATCTGACATTTTAAAACAAGAACAAGTTTTTAAATAAAAATCATATAGAAATTTTACAAAACTAACCTTTTTTTTATAAAAGACAAATCTAACAATACCCCATTTACTTAGATTTAATAAAAAATAAACGAGATATGACAGTTTTTGTGGCGCGCGTGGTAGTTGATGCAGGTCAACGTTCACAGCCAATACAACAATGTGACAATCATCTAACTCCTAATAATAATTGTATAAGTTAATACAAATTTGTTTCTCTTTAAAAATAAGAATATTACTTAAAACAACAGTATTTTGTTTTCACTTAAACTCTTCCTATGTTTTTGTTACATTTAGCAATGAAAAGTACTAAAGGATTTGTTTAAAACCTGATTTTGGTTAGCAAAATAATAGGAAATCCTAACTAAGTTAATACAAATTGAATAAATTGAAACTAATTTAAATAAATTAATCGGTTTTTACAGTCAGTTGTTTGGAATTGCTCAAAATGTCCTCTTGCAGGGTTACGAGCTGTTTTGTAATTATTACACAGCTTATTTATCAGATTAATTTATTTAAATTAGTTTCAATTTATTCAATGTTTAATAACTTAGTTAGGATTTCATATTATTTTGTTAAACAAAGTCAGGTTAAACAATTCCTTCAGTACTTTTCATTGCTAAATATAACGAGAGTATAGGAAAATTTTAAGGGGAAACAAATAAGGTTGTTTTAAGTAATATTCTTATTTTTAAAGAGAAAACAAATTTGTATTAACTTATAAAATCATTATTAGGGTTAGTTTATTGTCACATTGTTGTATTGGCTGTGTACCTGCACCAACTGCCACGCACCACAAAAACTGTCATATCTCATTTATTTTTTACTAAATCTAAGTAAGTAGAGTATCGTAAGATTTGTCTTTGAAAATGTAAAAAAAGTTACTTTTGTAAAATTTGTATTCGATTGTTATTTAAAAAGTTGTTCTTGTTTAAAAACTTTGGATGGCCGCCATTTTTAATTCCATGTTTTAAAAATAAATTTTTTTCACATGCTGTCCTTACTAATTAAGGTGTATGAAAAATTTAAAATTTACGTTGTAAGGGTTTTGAGAACAAAAACTTGTTTGAAAAAACAAACCTAACCTAACCTAACCTAACCTAACCTAACCCACCCGCCCACCCATAAACGTAGAGTGGTATTGACCCACCCGCCCACCCACACACGTACAGTGGTATTGACCCACCCACCTGCCCATACACGTACAGTGGTATTGATACTACTGTACGTGTATGGGTGGGTCAATACCACTTTTATGGGTGGGCGGGTGGGTCAATACCACTGTACGTGTATGGGTGGATGGGTGGGTCAATACCACTGTACGTGTATGGGTGGGTCAATACCACTGTACGTTTATGGGTGGGCAGGTGGGACATTGTTTTTAAATGTCATGGGTAAAGAATGACATTTTATCAGTAGTATTTGTTAACCTCTGTGCGTAACGAGGTCTTTGGGATGATTTAAATGTGATATTTAGATTCACTCTTAGCCCAGAAACAACAGCTCAAAATGTTGGTAGAGAGTTGTGAAACACCTTGTATAAATAAATTAGGGAATCGATAAGTTATTGATACCTGGTCGGCACTGGTGGCGCAGTGCTGTAGCCCAGCTACTTGGGGACACAGTTTGGGAGTTTGTAGGCGATAGGTTCCATGCTCGGTCCTCTTAATACCGACACGGCGTCCACTCAACGGTTGCTATCAACGTGGACACTACTAGAGAAGTCTGGGGTGTCCATGTTGGCTAGTAGTCAAGGTTCGGATGTTGTGTGGGGAAGAGAACTGAGTGTCAGACTTGTCAGTTTGCTGAAAATCAGACCAACACTACGTGGTTTGGATTCCACGTAAAGCTTTAGTTGCCCTGGCTATTGGGCTATTAATATATAGCTCCTAATGAATATTCAACCTTAGTTAGTAACAACGACTATACTCGTTCATCTACAATTTTATTTATTTAAAAGAAGGAATACCAAATAGTTAATCTGAAATTTCCAATTCATATATCTACTTTTTAATGTACACAAGAAAGTTACTTAAATATAAGTAACCAAGAAGTTTAGTAAGTTCCCTGATGCACACCCCTTCAGTAAGTAAAGGTATTTGCCGTTGTTTTTATCTGACAGGAAATGTTTGTGAGATAGAGTAAAATGACAGGAAATGACAAACAGTGGTTATAAACGACTTCTAAATGCCTTTCCTGGCAGTTGGTATTCACACATCTCATACGTTATACGTGCTTAAACAAAGAACCATTTTCTTACATGTTTACTATACTATATGACGATGGTTCTGTCTTTCCGTGATATGGAATGTTATGTTAGTTACAACTAAAATATATAAAAATCTGTAATTGTAAAGAAGAAAAAGAATCTTCCTAACCTCTCCTCTAGAATTAATTATTATAATCTACTGTACTTATATACTTATTACATTGGTAGAGAATTATTCTAATAATAATTTAGCTGTTACTCTGCATGCCAATCGTAAAATAATTTTATTGAAACGCATTTGTTTATTAATGTCCAAATGTTTAACCATATTACAACACAGACAAAAATAAAATGTTACTTTTCATAATAGAGCATTTTATATTAGTGTATATATAATGTTGACTATAATAACCATTTTTATCAACCTATGATAATAATTTGTAAACTATATTTTTAGCTAGGATTCAATTTTAATCTCATTTTTAAAGGAGAGACCGATCTCCTTCTTAACCTTACTCTTCCCATTCCTCATAGAATATTGATCTGTGCGGGGAACTTATTCAGAGTTAGGGGGTGAACCAGCACAGTAGAAGGTGAATATTACTGATAAGTCTTCCATTAGAGGCCGGATTCGAACCAGCGCTATCTCTGACACAAGCTAAAGTTCAATTCAATTCAATTCAAATCTTTATTGTAGTGAATAATTAACAATAATTGCATTACAATCGTCAAGAATACTCTTTATATAAACTATTCATATGCAATAATAATTAATAATAAATAGATACACAACAATAATAAATAAAATTTAACATTAGGATATTAAATATGTTGTTACGAATGTAAAACTTGTGGTTTGGAGTTAAGTATTGGTTTTGTTAATTTACATCCCAGCGACAAATCATGAACTCATCAACCGAGTACAATGCCCTCAACACCAGGAGGTGTCTTAATCGAGTTTAACATTTTTTTGCGTTATTTATCTGTTTAATGCCTTCAGGAAGTTTATTAATAAACTTGATTCCAGCTTGTGATGGCAGGTGTTCATATGCCATTATTTTGTGTTGCCCTGCTCGATAGTTATCCCTGCCCCTAGTTTCGTACTGGTGTACGTCTCTACCCTGGACCAAATCATACTTGAAACGACAGTACAAGGTGACCTCCAGAATATAAAGTCAGGAAGGGTCAACAATTCAAGCTCCCTGAAGGCATTTTTACACGAGATGGTGGGGGGTAAACACCACCTTAGGCAGCTCGACTATTGGATCGCCCAATTATCAAAAGGAAATGCTGTGTTTTATTAATAAAAATGGTAATCAAAGTTAATTTTACTAATTGTCAGGATAAGGATGTCGTTACTGACACATATTTGTAATTATGTCAAATTTCCACCTTTCGTCATTAAAAGTGATACCGCCATTTCTTGGGGGAAATACACGAGAGCTAACAACCAATCTAACTCACATTGTACAGTTGACAGTAGTTCTTTTATTACTTTAAAGTAATAATCCAACCCAATGTGTTTTACTGTTAAAACCATTTCACAGACGGATTGATTACCTTAGCAGCGTTACATTATGAAGTCCCTGCATTGTCACAAACATTAAACAAAGTTGTCATCAATAATCTCATTTATTTATGTTAAAAACATAAAACTTTTCACAGATAAATTATTAAAACATGCACTCATTATTAAAACAATATAAACAATAGTAAATATTACATTAAAAGTCCAAAATTTATGGGATAACTTGTTTAACAAAATGTTCATCTTTTTCTAATAGCCTTTAGGCTAGAAAGATTAAATACTTTACTGCAGATTGAATTTGCCCATGAGATAAAATATATTAATATCAATAATCAGTTTATACTAAATTAGGTAACATAATAAATAATTATACTTAACATTTGTTTTATAACTGGTTATGTAGATGGCTCTAGAAAATAATTTTATTCACTGTTAGGCTTTTCAAACACCTTAAACAAAGTAATTAGGGACGCTGGGAACATATTACAACAACTGAATGTCACTTTTACATGACATTTAAATTGGAGTAAAGTTTTACACAGTTAGATTACAGTTAGAGACAGTATTGTTAAATTATCTGATGTACAAATTTGTATGAAAGCGGTACAATTTAAACCCAAATCATATAATACATCAGAACCATGCGAAAGATCTAACATTGTGATAAAGTTGCTATTTGCAGACATGATTCTTACATAAACATATTTCATAAAGTAATGTATAATTCTTACTTTTACATATGAGACGCCGACACAACGTTGTACGTATTTTAAGTCGAATATGAATGATGATATGAGTGTGGATGAGTGTAGTCTGGTTACTAACTGAGTTCAAATATTCCTCATAAAGAGAAATTTATTAATAGCCCAACAGCCAGGGCAAATGATGGACATACATCTTTTCGTGGAATCCGAACCACGTAATGTTTGTATGATTTTCAGTTATTTGACAAGCCTGTTACTCAGTACCAACATCCGTACAATGATTACCACCCAACATGGACACTCCAGACTTCTCTAGTAGTGTCAATGGCGATAGCAACCACTGTGTATAATAGCCATTTCGGTATTATACTTATTAGGTAGGAGGGGGGTGTTAGTTAGATCTGAGTTTTAAATTTTATAATTGATCGAATCCATCCCAAAAGAAAACCGACAATCAAGCCTAAGTTAAACAAGTTACATAGTCAATTTAGGATTTTCCCAGTTCAAGGGTTAAAAATATAACAATGAAAAAATATTTAAACTCTAACAAAATAAAAAAAAAAAAAACAAATAAATTAAATGCAACTAACAAAAAACCAGAATAACAGTGAAGATTAACTTTACTAGAAACAAATAAAATATAAAAAAAATTATTAATAAACACTACAGAACAATGTAAAGAGAAGCATAAATAGCTGGTGTCTCGGAAACACAAAAATGTTGGTAGTTGGCCGATTTAGAAAGATTAAATTTAAGTTAATAATTTCAACAAATCCTGCGTCGAAACAGGGTGGTTCCTAATGGGAAGAAAATGAAATAACAAAGGCCAAAAATAAAACCCTACAACATCATCAAAATAACAGGAAAAACTATCAAATTAAAATAAAACCTAAATTTGATCTCTCTTGAACCCCCACCACACCTTTTCTCCTCACAAAATAAATGTCCTCATTCCACTCACAAAATTAAGGTTGAGTGGAAGACAGGACTTAATAGTCCTAACTTCACCTAATAAAGACAATTTTCGTTTAATTTCATTTCCCCAAAATGCGTCTAAAACAGAAGAATATCACAGAAGAACATAAGGCGAGAGAAACCTTGCGAGAAAAATGGGTTGAAGTCACCTGCATTCAGAAGTCCTCTGACTGGGGAAACGGTTAATATCACAGCAAGGAAGGGGGTGTGTGTGGCTAGTCCCTCTAGGCCGAAAAGATGGTCTAGTGGTCGACCCAGTCCGTAGGTCCTCCGCTGCGCCCATAGACGACATCTAGGTGGAAGGCAATGTAAGTCACGATCCTCCTCCCCTCCAGACGGATCGCCTCAGCTACCAGGGTACACTGTATTTGTCAGTAAATATAAAGCATGTCGTCTTCAACATTGAGGTGAGTGGATGACGTCAAATGTGATTTCCTGTCAAACTTGGAATCTTTCTTGTTGTTAACTATGATATAAACTTTGAATGTCCTAGTTGCCAAGGTACACTGAATTTGTCAGTAATTATCAATTGCGTTGTCTTCAATGTTTGTAAAATTTTGAAAGAGACGAGATGACTAGATGACGTTAAATATGATTTCCTATAAAAGTTGCAAACTATACTTGTGAACTATGATGTGAACGTCCGGGTGCTCCAGCTGCCAGAGTACACTGTGTTTGTCAGTAAATATCAAGCACGTTGTTTTCAATATTGATAAAGCCTTACGGTGGTGAAGTGAGTGGATGACGTCATTTTTGTAATTTCCTGTAAAATTTGAAACTCTCTTGCAGTCAACTATGATATAAACTTCCGGATGCCCCAGCTGCCAGGGAACACCGTGTTTGACAGTTGTATTAAATTTGTTGTCTTCGATATTGATAAAGCATTACAGTGACGAGATGAATGGATGACGTCATTTGTAATTTCCTGTCAAACTTAGAAACTCTCTTGTAGACAACAATGATATAAACTTTCGAGTGTCCCAGCTGCAAGGGTATACCGTGTTTGTCAGTAATACCAAGTATGTTGTCTTCAATATTGATAAAGTGAGTCTTGAGGTAACGAGATGAGTGGATGACGTCAAATATGATTTCCTGTCAAACTTTCTTGTTGTCAACTATGATGTAAACTTCCCAGCTGCCAAGGTACACCGTGTTTGTCAGTAATACCAAGTATGTTGTCTTTAATATTGATAAAGTCTTGAGGTAACGAGATGAGTGGATGACGTCAAATATGATTTCCTGTCAAACTTTCTTGTTGTCAACTATGATGTAAACTTCCCAGCTGCCAGGTATACCGTGTTTGTCAGTAATACCAAGTATGTTGTCTTCAATATTGATAAAGTCTTGAGGTAACGAGATGAGTGGATGACGTCAAATATGATTTCCTGTCAAACTTTCTTGTTGTCAACTATGATGTAAACTTCCCAGCTGCCAAGGTACACCGTGTTTGTCAATAATATCAAGTATGTTGTCTTCAATATTGATAAAGTTTTGAGGTAACGAGATAGGTGGACGACGTCAAATATGATTTCCTGTCAAACTTTCTTGTTGTCAACTATGATGTAAGCTTTCCGATGTCCCAGCTGCCAGGATACACTATGTCAGTAATATCAAGTGTTGTCTTCAATATTGATAAAGCCTTACGGTAACGAGATAAGTGGATGACGTCAAATATGATTTCCTGTCAAACTCTCTTGTTTTCAACTATGATGTAAACTTCCCAGCTGCCAAGGTACACCGTGTTTGTCAATAATATCAAGTATGTTGTCTTCAATATTGATAAAGCCTTACGGTGACGAGATAAGTGGATGACGTCAAATATGATTTCATGTCAAACTTCCGGACGTCCCAGCTGCCAAGGTGTACTGTGTTTGTCAGTAAAATCATTACGTTTTTTTTAATGATTGAAAAAGCTTTCGGTCACGATATGAGTGTATGATATATTTTGTCATTTCCTGTCATGTTTCCTGTTGTCAACTATAATGTAATTTTCCGGATGCCCCAGCTGCCAAGGTGTATTGTGTTTATAGTGAAATCATTTACGTTTTCTTAATGATTGATGAGTGACGATATAAGTGGATTATGTCGTTTATCATTTCTTGTTAAAGTTTCTTGTCGTCAAGTATAATGTAAAAATTTGGATTTTCCTGCTACCGAGTACTCAAATTTATTGTTCTTGATGCTAGGTATAATATAATTCACCATAACGATTCTTACAATAGGCCCTAGATGGCGATCTTAAATATAAGCATAGGTCGATATGCAAACCATTTTAAAGGTCTTAGCTAGTAGAACATCATACCGCAAATTATACCTCAAAAGGTTAATCCAAAACAAAATGGCGGTGCTCGAAAATTTCAATACTGTTCTTATGTGCAAGTTTAAGAATGGCTTAATTTTTCTGTAACAATATTAGATGAAGCTGCAAAACTTCACTCATGATTAATTTACACAAACAGCCATTTTAAGATTTATTCAGTGTTCTGCTATTCTTCTATGGGAACGGTCCATGAGGAGTCAATAGAATGGTTTTAGTGTAAGCATAGGTTGATATGCACATAATTTTAAGGGGCTAGTCAAGCATAGAAGAATGCCGCAAATGGTACTTCAAAATCTTTATCAGTCACAAAATGGTAGTGATTTAAAATTTTGCACATAAGTGCATTGCAGATTAGTGTTGAAATTTTCGAGCGCCGCCATTTTGTTCATGATTAATCTTTTTAGGTATAATTTGTGGTATGATTTTCTACTAGCTAAGACCTTTAAAATGGTATGTATATCGACCTATGTTTACATTTAAGATTTTCTTCCAACTCATAGTGGGCTGTCCCCCTACGAAAGTAGTGGATCACTGAATACACGGTAAAATAGCTTTTTATGTCCAGCAGCAATGTGCAAAGTTTTGTACCTTTATCTGTAACGGTCTAAACAATATTCAACAGTCCTTGGACTTTTTGAACACCCTGTATAATAGAAGACAATTGATTCGTAAACCTGTTACTAAAATAATAACACTCAATACAAATGGTGATTAAAGTCACTATAATTGTCCTTGATTGTCTGGCGTTAAATTAACCTTTAAAACTAAAAGTGATAAAGGCATAAAGAAGAAGTTATTTTACATTTATACTTACCAGTCAAATAAAACAAAGCTAACGACAGTTGGTTTATTACTATTGCATCCACGGCAAAACCAATTGGGTCAATTATCTTTTATTTGCTGGAGAGAACTCGAGTAACGACAGTTTTTACTTTGCTCAGGGCATTAGGTTTCCAGTTAATCAGACAGTTTCTTCAGATAACTCTGATACACAATTATATTACGTTTCTTCTTACAGATTGCTACCACGCGTTACTGGTACGAAACTGTGACTAGTATAACTGTAATTCTGTGAT
This sequence comes from Stictocephala bisonia, assembly GCA_035578905.1. NCBI lineage: Eukaryota > Metazoa > Arthropoda > Insecta > Hemiptera > Membracidae > Stictocephala > Stictocephala bisonia. The sequence continues at coordinate 549,994 of JAQJVL010000057.1, read as the reverse complement.
TAATAATTGGTACGCACCATACGGAAAATAATGATTTAGAACAAATAAATAATCGATATTTAACCCTAAATATAATGACTGGTCAATTAACAAGGAAATAGTATTTTAGCTATAGCAGACCAACTATTCATTCGTTAATACCTACAGGCTGCTGTTCTAAAATTTTAGACAATCACCACCTTCGAAACTGCAATACACAGCTGGAACATTACAGTTAACCGTTCGTGGCAAATTACAAGGTTGCAACATGGCAAATTTCTGTTCGTTGTTCATTACACGGCTGCAATATTGGAATGTGTTGTTCGTTACTTACACAGCTGGAACATTGCAGTTAACTGTTCGTGGCACATTACAAGGTTACAGCATGGCACATTTCTGTTCATTACACTGCTGCAATATTGGAATGTGTTGTTCGTTACTTACACAGCTGGAACATTGCAGTTAACTGTTCGTGGCACATTACAAGTTTACAGCATGGCAAATTTCTGTTCATTACTCTGCTGCAATATTGGAATGTGTTGTTCGTTATTCATTACACGGCTACAACAATGCAATTTGCTGTTCGTGACTCATTATAAGGCTAACATATTGCAATTTGCTGTCAGTTCCACATCACAAAGCCGCAACGTTAAATGTGAGGTTCGTTATTCATTACAAGGCTACAACATTGCAATTTGCTGTTCGTGACTCATTATAAGGCTAACATATTGCAATTTGCTGTTAGTTCCACATCACAAAGCTGCAACGTTAAATGTGATGTTCGTTATTCATTACAAGGCTACAACATTGCAATTTGCTGTTCGTGACTCATTATAAGGCTAACATATTGCAATTTGCTGTTAGTTCCACATCACAAAGCTGCAACGTTAAATGTGATGTTCGTTATTCATTACAAGGCTACAACATTGCAATTTGCTGTTCGTGACTCATTATAAGGCTAACATATTGCAATTTGCTGTTAGTTCCACATCACAAAGCCGCAACGTTAAATGTGATGTTCGTTATTCATTACAAGGCTACAACATTGCAATTTGCTGTTCGTGACTCATTGTAAGGCTACAACATTGCAATTTGCTGTTCGTGACTCATTATAAGGCTAACATATTGCAATTTGCTGTTAGTTCCACATCACAAAGCCGCAACGTTAAATGTGATGCTCGTTATTCATTACACGGCTGCAACATTGCAATTTGCTGTTCGTGACTCATTGTAAGGCTACAACATTGCAATTTGCTGTTCGTGACTCATTATAAGGCTAACATATTGCTATTTGCTGTTAGTTCCACATCACAAGGCCGCAACGTTAAATGTGATGTTCTTTATTCATTACAAGGCTACAACATTGCAATTTGCTGTTCGTGACTCATTATAAGGCTAACATATTGCTATTTGCTGTTAGTTCCACATCACAAGGCTGCAACGTTAAATGTGATGCTCGTTATTCATTACAAGGCTACAACATTGCAATTTGCTGTTCGTGACTCATTGTAAGGCTACAACATTGCAATTTGCTGTTCGTGACTCATTATAAGGCTAACATATTGCTATTTGCTGTTAGTTCCACATCACAAGGCTGCAACGTTAAATGTGATGCTCGTTATTCATTACACGGCTGCAACATTGCAATTTGCTGTTCGTGACTCATTATAAGGCTAACATATTGCTATTTGCTGTTAGTTCCACATCACAAGGCCGCAACGTTAAATGTGATGTTCGTTATTCATTACAAGGCTACAACATTGCAATTTGCTGTTCGTGACTCATTATAAGGCTAACATATTGCTATTTGCTGTTAGTTCCACATCACAAGGCTGCAACGTTAAATGTGATGCTCGTTATTCATTACACGGCTGCAACATTGCAATTTGCTGTTCGTGACTCATTATAAGGCTAACATATTGCTATTTGCTGTTAGTTCCACATCACAAGGCCGCAACGTTAAATGTGATGTTCGTTATTCATTACAAGGCTACAACATTGCAATTTGCTGTTCGTGACTCATTATAAGGCTAACATATTGCTATTTGCTGTTAGTTCCACATCACAAGGCTGCAACGTTAAATGTGATGCTCGTTATTCATTACAAGGCTACAACATTGCAATTTGCTGTTCGTGACTCATTATAAGGCTAACATATTGCTATTTGCTGTTAGTTCCACATCACAAGGCTGCAACGTTAAATGTGATGCTCGTTATTCATTACACGGCTGCAACATTGCAATTTGCTGTTCGTGACTCATTATAAGGCTAACATATTGCTATTTGCTGTTAGTTCCACATCACAAGGCTGCAACGTTAAATGTGATGCTCGTTATTCATTACAAGGCTACAACATTGCAATTTGCTGTTCGTGACTCATTATAAGGCTAACATATTGCTATTTGCTGTTAGTTCCACATCACAAGGCTGCAACGTTAAATGTGATGCTCGTTATTCATTACACGGCTGCAACATTGCAATTTGCTGTTCATGACTCATTGTAAGACTTCTACATTGCAATTATCTGTTCGTGACTCATTGTAAGGATACAACATTGCAATTTTCTGTTCGTGACTCATTGTAAGGCTACAACATTGCAATTTGCTGTTCGTGACTCATTATAAGGTTACAACATTGCAATTAGCTGTTCGTGGCTCATTGTAAAGCTACAACATTGCAATTAGCTGTTCGTGACTCATTATAAGGCTACAACATTGCAATTAGCTGTTCGTGGCTCATTATAAGGCTACAATATTGCAATTTCATATTCATTGCTCACTTCGAAGCTGCAACATTGTAATTTACTGTTTATGCTCATTACAAGGCTGTAACATTGCAACGTGTTCGTTGCAATTAAAATCAGCAAAATTGCAATATGATATTCTTTGTGCGTTGCACTGCAGTGGTCTGGCAAACTTGTTTCATCTTCCACGAGACCTTATATCCAGTATGTGTACGACAACGAACACGTAAGACCCATCAATCTTGTCTTATGTTCTCGTTGGTGCAAGATAAAAGTACATCGTAATATCTTAGTTTCTTTCTTTTATTTATCATGTCCACTATCCCTCTTCTTTTAATAGGAAAAAGGGCCTCCGTTGCGAATGATTAGTCCAGTACTATAGATCAACTGACGACTTACAACTGAACGGCTAAAGAAGTACATTATTTAAATCACATCAATGTAATTATTTATTCTTAAGACGCAAATCATCCAGATTTGAGCAAACTTGAATTTCGAATGAGTGTGATGAGTGAATGAGTGAATGTAGTCATTATTACAACTAAGTGTAAAAAGTTTTTATTACTTTGAAAGTCTCATAAATTAATATTAAATGTCAAATGAACAGACGGTGGTTATCAGCAGATCACTTTCAAAATTTGTTTTGACTAATTGGGATCGAACTGAGAACCTTTAGTTTATGAAGCTGGGCTTTAACTACCGACCAATTTTGATTTAATGTATTTCTAATTCACGTATATAACTAAGTTTTGTAGGCTATCTAAGAAGGTAAATTGTACTAAAGAAATGGTTATGGTGAAAATCGAATAGCTACCGTATATTATTAATTTTCATCCCATAATAAGACTGGCACATTCTGAGGAATCGACATCTATCTCCGGTCTTTTTCAGTATAAATGAGCATACAGGATAGTAAAATAAGACAATTTTGAATAATAATAACAAAAGTGGCTTGAAAATGTTATTTTATGTAGTAAAATATTTTATGTGAAGTAAGTAGCAACATATTTTCCCCGAATGCAATTTTTTATTTGATATGTAAGACTGCTACACATGAAAATATATCTTTAGAAAACGTGTACAATGGACTCGCATACAACTTGTGAAATCAATAATTTAAAAGGTTTAGTATATTATTACAAGAATTCCTATTTTGACATGAATGATATTGTAATAGTGGTTAAGAGTCATAGTACCATAAATTTGTATAAATGTTTTGACTGTTTTCATCTAAAAATCATAAAAACATTCAGAAATCGGTTTGAACACATGCATTATAAAATAAATTATCTTTTGTTAGAAACAAACATTTCAATGTAAATGGTTATGCGATGTAAGAGGTATAAGTAGGTTTAAACTTACAAATACAGGAGATAACTATGAGCCATCGGTCGCCACTTAGAAATGTCACACCAACCTGAAATAAAACGGATCCCTAAAGTTTTACCACAGTAAATGTCTCTATAGTTAGAATATTATAAACAATTATAGAAAGTAAAAAGTCTAAATTTTAAAAACAAAGTGTTGTATAGTACGTTGTGATGTACAGTACGTTGTGATGTACAGTACGTTGTGATGTACAGTACGTTGTGTTGTACAGTACATTGTAATATATAGTACGTTATGACGTACAGTACGTTGTAATGTATAGTACGTTGTGATGCACAGTACGTTTTGATATACATACATCACGTGATGTATAATACGTTGTGATGTACAGTACGTTGTGTTGTACAGTACGTTGTGATGTACAGTACGTTGTAATGTATAGTACGTTTTGATGTACAGTACGTTGCGTTGCATAGTTCCTTGTAATATATAGTACGTTATGATGTACAGTACGTTGTGATGTACAGTACGTTGTGTTGTACAGTACGTTGTGTTGTACAGTACGTTGTGTTGCACAGTTCCTTGTAATATATAGTACGTTCTGATGTACAGTACGTTGTGATGTACAGTACGTTGTAATATATAGTACGTTTTGATGTACAGTACGTTGTGTTGTACAGTACGTTCTGATATATAGTACGTTTTGATGTACAGTACGTTGTGTTGCATAGTACGATGTGATGTACATACATAACGTGATGTACAGTATGTTGTGATATATAGTACGTGTTGATGTACAGTGCGTTTTTATGTACAGTACGTTGTGTTGTACAGTACGTTGTGATGTACAGTATGTTGTGATGTACAGTATGTTGTGTTGTACAGTACGTTTTGATGTACATATGTCAGGTGATGTACAGTACGTTGTGATATACATACATCACGTGATGTATAGTATGTGTTGTGTACAGTACTTTGTGATGTACAGTACGTTGTGATTTACAGTGCGTTGTGTTGTACAGTACGTTGTGATGTACAGTAAGTTGTGTTGTACAGTACGTTGTGATGTACAGTACGTTGTGATGTGTAGTATGTTGTGATGTACAGTACGTTGTGATGTACAGTACGTTGTGATGTACATTATGTTGTGATGTACAGTACGTTGTAGTGTACAGTTCGTTGTGATTACAGTACGTTATGATGTACAGTTCTTTGTGATTACAGTACGTTATGATTTACAGTACGTTGTGATGTACAGTACGTTGTGATGTACAGTACATTGTGATGTACAGTACGTTGTGTAGTACAGAGCGTTGTGATGTACAGTACATTGTGATGTACAGTATGCTGTGTTGTACAGTACGTTGTGATGTACAGTGCATTGTGATGTATAGTATGTTGTGAAGTACAGAATGTTGTGATATACAGTACGTTCTGATGTATAGTAGTTGTGATGTACAGTAGTGGTCGTTTCCCAAACTGCCGATGGTTAGTCGACATCCCTGTAGTAGTCATGCTAGTGGGGCAAAACATGCTCTTCTATTTCATTTCTACGGTTTCTGTTTATTATTATAATGAGTTATAGTGAACACTCTATGATTAATAAAGGATCAACCTAGTGGACCATAAGTTGATATTGTGTACCATAAGTTGTAAATGTAAAATCAACGAGAATGACATGTAATTATCACATACTTAACCATTAAAAAATTATTAAAACACTCAATTTTGTCCAAAAACCAACTTTCCATAGGTACACTATAATACGTCTTCCCTTATCAAATAACACTTACAATACGATTGTAAATACGAACCGAGTCATTGAAATAGAAATTCAAGTTTTTGGCATTTTTGCTGAGGGAAACATCCACCTTAAATAAAGGTCATGTGAAAAAATATTTTTACTAAGTGCAAGTACCATATACAGCAGATACAGTACACAACATATATAATGTTTAAGGTGATACATTACATAGCTTGAACCTGATTATAAACTTACATTAATATATTGTAATTGCATGAAGTTTATTGGATATGCGGAGGTGATATATACAGTGAACATATGATAAATTATGAATAATAAACTAACAATGTGAAAGATGCGTAGTGTTTTTACTCATCATGTCGTTGTAGTCGAGCAAAAGAAACATGTTTAATGTTTATACCTAAAATAAACTCAAGAAAAAGTTCTTATATCTTAGGCTTATGTGGCCTGTAACTTAATGTAACGGTTATATCGGTGTTATAAATAGATTCTATATATTCCGGCGACGACTGCGTCAAGTTGATATCTTCACTATTTACAGGATAACCAGACGTTCACCCATGCTGTGATGTGGCATCCTCAGTGGACATTTCATGTCTGGAAACTGTAGTTAGTTTGATTCCCGGTTTATTGTATATTTATCTAAAAATTGGAAGGAATAAATAAATATATTCACATTAATACAGTTCAAATTTTGATTTTATATTAAACCTTAAAGTGTTTTAATTTTTGTTATTATTGTATTTAAATTTGCATGATATAATTAAAATTATACAAAAAAATAAATAAAGTGTATAGCTTCTAACACTTTATATGGAAACAATAAATTATTTTATTAATAGTTTGATTAATATTAATCGATATTTTATATATCAGTTAAGTAAATTATTTTGTTTTTATTTTTAATATATATATATATATATATATATATATATATATATATATATATTTGGTAAAAATGACTTATTACAGTACTATACTTTTACTGATATAAATGATATCTACATTATTAAAAAAAAATTTATACGTGCCACTCTTATCACGTTGCATGTTCGTTTTGGTTTCTCAAACAAGTTCAATACGAAATTACGTTGAATATAATATTTTATTTTATGTTAATTGTAAATTATATTGATTTGTAAACTCTAATTCTTTAATAACGGTTATCCTTATTATATGAACTGTTAATTATCAACGTTAATGATGATAAAAAGTGCACAAACTCTAAACATTTATAAAGGTAGGTTATAAGGTTTATACATATATGGTTCATTACACTCGTTATGTCAGTGTTAATATGTAATTAGAGTGGCTGGTACCTACCTATACAATCTTCATAGTAGTATAGGTAAATAGACTTGTAGTATGAGTAAAATCTGCGCAAAATAATCATTGCCACCGTAAAACTGTTTGGAAAATTACGATAAAATATTACTTATTTACAGTGTTACAGTCAAATAAAGCTGATAAATTGACCAGTCAGTTTGACTTGCAAGTTCAATGCACACAGCGATGGCCAACTAACCCAATTTGCACACCCTGGACCTTTATTACCAGCTCGATAACTATTCCGATGGTTAAATAGGTGAACAGCTGATTTTATACGAAATTGGCTTTTATTTTTACAAAAGGTTAACAAAACGTGATGGAGAAATCACGATATTTTCAAAGTACCTGAAGAAATGCGGACAGTATTTTACTCGGAATAGATGAATGTTTTGTTATTATTGCATTTTAATATATGAAAAATATTACTAAAATACTAAAGTTTCAGTTTTGTAGGTTATTATTTCCCTTTCCAGCTGAGTGGACGTCACATGTTTTTATACTAAACACAATTAGTCGGTAGCCTAGTTGGTTCAATCCCAGCTTCATATGCTAAAGGTTCTCAGTTCGATCCTAATCAGAGTCAATACATTTTGAGAAGGATCAGCTGATAATCACCGGCTGTTCATTTGTCATTGGGCTATTAATTAATGACACTTTCTAAGGAATAGTTAACAATGACTACATTCGCTCATCTACATTCATCACACTCATTCGAAATCCCTATTCGCCCATATATTGACGATCGGCGTCTTATAAATAAAATAAAAATAAAACAACCTGAATAATTTAATTTCAGACTTACCAAAAAATTGCCAACAAGTAAAAAAAAATGTTATGAATGGAAATATTATTGGTTGTATCATAATTTTAGAAAATATTATCACTTGTCGATTTACGAACAGGGAATTGTTAACCTGATAGTTGTATCAAATATACAATGGATTATTCAATTTTCATGTATTGTGTAGTGACTAATTTATTACTCTGCTACGATATTTCATTTAGATACTAAGATAATCCGTCATATCTTATGTTGTAATGTAAATTCTTAAAAATATACTAAAATTTTAAGTAAAAAATCAAAAAATCACGTATAGATGTATTAGTACGTTGATAAACGTTCCGGGTAGATTTTACAGAATTTCAAAATTCTCACCATTTGGTAATGGTGAAAACAATTTCCTTGGTAATTCAGATCAACACGGGTTAACTATTGGTCGGATACACAGTAGATAAACAGTACGGTGGCAGTTTAACATAGTTGCAACATATTGTTCCCTATAAAGTTAATTACTTACGTGTATTAATCAGTTCTTGTATTAAAAACGTAAATATAAAATTAATTTTTACTTAATTTAAATATAAATTTAAATATGTACTTTCACGATATGATTAAATTTCGTGCAACATCGAATCCAATCTATCAAAGTTATATATCATCTACATACAACATTAATTAAAAATGTTAATACAACAATGTTAATATATTAATGGTTAAATGATAAATTAAATGTTACATAAAAGAAAAACGTTTAATTTATCGTAAACGTTTTATATACCGTATTTTATTTAAGTATATTTTATTTGTATACTTGATTTTTAAATATAAATTAAATAATTAAATATACTGTAATAAAAAATTTCAAATAATTTTGTTAAATTTGTTTAGCCAAAACACAAAACACGCAACTAATAACAAGGAGATTTAATATTGTCTTTTAAAATCAAATCTAATAACAAGAAATATAATAACAAGATATAGAGGATATGTTCGATGACAAATACAATCCACTTGCTGGATTAGACATTTCTTACATTAACAAAATGCCAAAATATATTGATGTGGTTTTTCCTGAAAATATTCTTCATATGAAAGAAATAATTTTATCTTGCGATCAGCAAACAAATACATTCAAAAATTAATTTATAAAGTCACCATTAAAGTGAAGAAGTGATGTTGATTTACAAAATAATAAGAGATATAGTGCAATATTCCATTAAAAAAGTTAGTTATTTAATTCTCACTGGGATAAAAACATCTTTTGTGAAACTAGTTCTGTAACTATAATTAGCGCAGAAGTCATAAGGGTTAAAATTGAAGACAATAATCCACCGAGTTGACTCGGTTCACTTCAATAGTTTGTTTAAATAATAGGCATTTTATTATAAGTTTATTTTTATTGTGCATATTTAGTAAAAAGGCTTTCTTTCTGTATAATACTAACTATTCCAATTCAGGATTTCAGGTAAATGAATTAAGGTTACATAGAGGGTGAAGAAAGACAGTTAATTGTTTATAATATCTCGAATGATACTCATTTTAAACACATTTCATTAAAAGCATTGTACACTTCAGATCAGAGTCAATAATATAACAATAAAGAAATGTAACTATAATACCTAAAATACGAATTCATAGATGTATTCGACATAAAACAATTAATTACCTTTACTCTAGATTTAATTTAATTTGTATTTTTATACTGCGTATGTCTTTATTATTTATTAATTCATTTTTAACTTACGATTAAAGCGTAAAATCATTAACTTTGGTACGGAAAGCAATGATAATCTTGTGTAAACGAAGTAATGTTAACAAATGTATTTGAAATGTAATACCAACAATGAAACCAATACAAGATTGGTATCTGTAATTTACTGGCTTCAGTGAATAAGGAGGGTCTGTTGCGGTAGGGTTAACCAGCCTAGCCGCAACTAACAAGCCCGGATGCAACGGATTTATCGATTCTACCTTACCGTAGTAATTTATATTGCTTTGGCCTTATACCTATTGAAATAGACTGTGAGTAAGGTATGTTGCGGTAGGGTTAACCGGCCTAGCCGCGACCAACAACCCCGGATGGAACGGATTTATTGATTCTACCTTACCGTAGTAATTTATATTGCTTTGGCCTTATATCTATTGAAATAGGCTGTGAGTAAGGAGGGTCTGTTGTGGTTGGCTAACCGCCCTAGCCGCGACCAACAAGCTCGGATGGAACGGATTTATCGATTCTACCTTACCGTAGTAATTTATATTGCTTTGGCCTTATATCTATTGAAATAGGCTGTGAGTAAGAAGGGTCTGTTGTGGTTGGCTAACCGCCCCAGCCGCGACCAACAAGCTCGGATGGAACGAATTTATCGATTCTACCTTACCGTAGTAATTTATATTGCTTTGGCCTTATATCTATTGAAATAGGCTGTGAGTAAGAAGGGTCTGTTGTGGTTGGCTAACCACCCTAGCCACGACCAACCAGCTCGGATGGAACGGATTTACCAATTCTACCTTACCATAGTAATTTATATTGCTTTGACCTTATATCTATTGAAATAGGCTGTGAGTAATGAGGGTCTGTTGCGGTAGGTTAACCGGCCTAGCCGCAACCAACAAGCTCGGATGGAACGGATTTATCGATTCTACCTTACCGTAGTCATTTATATTGCTTTGGCCTTATACCAATTGAAATAGGCTGTGAGTAAGGAGGGTCTGTTGCGGTAGGTTAACCGGCCTAGCCACAACCAACAAGCTCGTATGGAACGGATTTATTGATTCTACCTTATCGTAGTAAATTATATTGCTTTGGTCTTATACCTACTGAAATAGGCTGTGAGTAAGGAGGGTCTGTTGCGGTAGGTTAACCGGCTTAGCCACAACCAACAAGCTCGTATGGAACGGATTTATTGATTCTACCTTAACGTAGTAATTTATTTGCTTTGGCCTTATATCTATTGAAATAGGCTGTGAGTAATGAGGGTCTGTTGCGGTAGGTTAACCGGCCTAGCCGCGACCAACAAGCTCGTATGGAACGGATTTATTGATTCTACCTTACAGTAGTAATTTATATTGCTTTGGCCTTATACCTATTTATATAGGCTGTGAGTAAGGAGGGTCTGTTGTGGTAGGGTTAACCGTTCTAGCCACAACCAACAAGCTCGGATGGAACGGATTTATCGAATCTACCTTACCGTAGTAATTTATATTGCTTTGGCCTTATACCTATTTATATAGGCTGTGAGTAAGGAGGGTCTGTTGTGGTAGGGTTAACCGGCCTAGCCACAACCAACAAGCTCGGATGGAACGGATTTATCGAATCTACCTTACCGTAGTAATTTATATTGCTTTGGCCTTATACCTATTTATATAGGCTGTGAGTAAGAAGGGTCTGTTGTGGTAGGGTTAACCGGCCTAGCCACAACCAATAAGCTCGGATGGAACGGATTTATCGACTCTACCTTACCGTAGTAATTTATATTGCTTTGGTCTTATACCTATTGAAATAGGCTGTGAGTAAGGAGGGTCTGTTGCGGTAGGGTTAACCGGCCAAGCCGCAACCAACAAGCTCGGATGGAACGGATTTATCGAATATACCTTACAGTAGTAATTTATATTGCTTTGGCCTTATACCTATTAAAATAGGCTGTGAGTAAGGAGGGTCTGTTGTGGTAGGTTAACCGGCCAAGCCGCAACCAACAAGCTCGGATGGAACGGATTTATCGAATATACCTTACAGTAGTAATTTATATTGCTTTGGCCTTATACCTATTGAAATAGCCCGTGAGTAAGGAGGGTCTGTTGCGGTAGGGTTAACCGGCCTAGCCACAACCAACAAGCTCGGATGGAACGGATTTATCGATTCTACCTTACCGTAGTAATATAATAATATAGTAATATATATTGCTTTGGCCTTATACCTATTGAAATAGGCTGTGAGTAAGGAGGGTCTGTTGCGGTAGGTTAACCAGCCAAGCCGCGACCAACAAGCTCGTATGGAACGGATTTATCGATTCTACCTTACCGTAGTAATTTATATTGCTTTGGTCTTATACCTATTGAAATGAGAGTTTTGAATTACAAGCTTATTTAAATATTCTAAGCTGCTGAACCGTAGCAATACTTGAGACGAATTTTCCACCAGCCAATTAACTTTCAGTTATGAAGGTGGATTATATCGTCTCCAATCGGCAAGATACAGTGATCGTGGTTTACGAATAAGTATTAAAAGTGTATATGAACTTGTAGCCTTTGTTACTAACTTAAGGTAGAACCTTAATTTAGTTATATCTTTGGGCATAACCTTATGTCCAAACAAATCTTGTTATAACATCAGAACCACTTAACATCGATCTGGTTTTTGGATAAATCACAAGCTGAACTCAATTTTCTCTAACGGATAAGTATCAATATTATGTTATTAAATTAACTGAGAAGTGACTAACGACTACTATCTACTTAAAATGTACTCTCTAAGTAACTGGATTACATTAAAACGGATGGTTTTGTAATGTTAACTTATTAGTCATAAAATGCATGCAACATTATAATGAAATTTTGGATAAATCACAAGCTGAACTTAGTATATTGTGGTTGTTTTGTATTTTAATATATACAAAACGACCACAATATACTAATTGTGCATGTCAACTGACACCTTACCGTTGTTCTTTGAAACCAAGTGTTTATTTCGACATTTCTTATCAAAGTTAAGATTGTTCTCTATGGTGAATTTATGAATAATAATGCCGTATGATGTAATGCAAAAAAATGACAGGAGATGTAAATACGAAGTTTTTACTTCACAATAGTATTGTGAGAGGTATAGTGGGTTAGTATTATAAAGTACAGTAATGTATTACGTCACACGTGGAGGATGAATGTTAGGGATATCTGTGTTTAAAAATAATTTTTAATGTCGTCTTGTTTCCTCCTTAATTTCTAGGCCCTAAATCAATAAAGTTATGATTCAACAATGTTGAGAAAACAAATGTGTGATAGCTTTTATATATCAAATTAGAATGTACTTTGTGAGACTTTATAAATTTAAATACAGATTGTTTTTATCACTGAAGAATTAAATACAAATATTGAATTCAATCAATAATGCGTATTGAAATAGAACATTTAACATCAAGTTATGAAATGGAAAGATTATTGCACTCTTTTTTTACATTTCTAGTTAATTATATATTGTATTTTCGGAGAGTGCACGCAAGCATAAAACATGTTCAATAAATGCCTCCTCAAATAAAATTCCAAGAAACCCACTTCAAGCAAAAACAGTAGTGGTTCAGTTATCGATATAGTCGACAAAACTGAATAGAGCAGTTACCTGCTTTGTTTTAGTTCAAGTATAGGAAAGGGTTTTATAACCCCTCAACCCGATGGGGTGAGCGAGGGTATATTGTCTGCCTCAGTGGGGGTCTGACCACGCAATGTGCCCTACTTTTATATTATTTGATCCAAAAACCTACCAGTTGATAATAAGTTTCCCCTATATAATTTTTCTAATTAACACATAAACTGTTATACAAGCACAAAGTCGTAAAAAAGAGCTGTTACAAATACCATCTAATTGTAAACATTTTCAGTAAATTATTTGAGGCAAAAAAGTTGAACTCAATTTGGTTTCCAATCCATATTTTTTTAAAGTTTAGGAAACAATCTCACAATTGAAATTTAATAAATAAATACAAACAATATGTACACAACTTGATGAACACTCCCACCTACCCTTCACAGACGACTTGATGAACACTCCCACATACCCTTCACACATGACTTGATGAACACTCCCACCTACCCTTCACACATGACTTGATGAACATTACCACCTACCCTTCACAGACGACTTGATGAACACTACCACCTACCCTTCACACACGACTTGATGAACACTCCCACCTACCCTTCACACATGACTTGATGAACACTCCCACCTACCCTTCACACACGACTTGATGAACACTCCCACCTACCCTTCACATATGACTTGATGAACACTACCACCTACCCTTCAGACATGACTTGATGAACATTACCACCTACCCTTCACACACGACTTGATGAACACTACCACCTACCCTTCAGACATGACTTGATGAACACTCCCACCTACCCTTCACACATGACTTGATGAACACTCCCACCTACCCTTCACACACGACTTGATGAACACTACCAATTACCCTTCACACATGACTTGATGAACATTACTACCTACCCTTCACACACGACTTGATGAACACTCCCACCTACCCTTCACACATGATTTGATGAACATTACCACCTACCCTTCACACACGACTTGATGAACATTACCACCTACCCTTCACACACGACTTGATAAGCACTCCCACCTACCCTTCACACACGACTTGATGAACACTACCACCTACCCTTCACAGACGACTTGATGAACCTCACCACCTACCCTTCACACACGACTTGATGAACACTCCCACCTACCCTTCACACATGACTTGATGAACACTCCCACCTACCCTTCACACACGACTTGATGAACACTCCCACCTACCCTTCACAGACGACTTGATGAACACTACCACCTACCCTTCACACACGACTTGATGAACACTACTACCTAACCTTCACGGACGACTTAATGAACACTCCCACCTACCCTTCACACATGACTTGATGAACACTCCTAGCTAACCTTCACACACGACTTGATGAGCACTCCCACCTACCCTTCACACACGACTTGATGAACACTACCATCTACCCTTCACAGACGACTTAATGAACACTCCCATTTACCCTTCACACACGACTTAATGACCTCCCCCTTCCCATAACGCATGACTTAATGCACTTCCTTAACCACTTTACGCTACGTTTCTGATGACTAGGAGTACCTTGGCTCTCAGGAACAAATTATATAACGCAATTCCCGTGTAAAACATTTATGTTCCTCTTGCGAACTTGAGTATGGAGCTCCTTTAAGGCTTTATAGAAGATTTAATTTAAATGAATGAGCTTTGAACGATTTTTATGAATGGTTTTCGAATAGTTTCAATTAGCATTAAAAGAGTTCACGTGAATCATTTTCTTTTCAAAATTACTCTGTTCATGATTAATTTTTAAGTTAAAACCATATAAAAAGTCCGAAATTGTAGCGAATATAATTTTGAGATTTGTATACGTAGGGGAAATTCCTTTACGCACTGAGTGTACGACTCGCCCTTAAGAATAATTCCAACTAGGGGAATACCCACTAAAACTCCCAGGGGCAGTGGTGATCCAAGCAGGAACCCTTTCAGAAGACTTCATATCGCAAAACTAGAGGTCAGCCAAGCATACTTCCTTACTTTTGGCACGTAGTACTGTGTTGGTATAGGCCACAACAGTTCTCTATGTTTCTTCACTTTGCAGCATCGCCTCCACTATGGTGTCTGCCATAACAGGACCTACCGCGGAGACAAGTGCTCTTCTCTCCCTGCGTTTCACCCACACACGAAGAACGTCGTCCTCGTCCTCCGGGCAGTATTTGAACTGAGGTGAGTACCTTGAAGGTGATTACCTAAGATTCCTGGAGTATCCGTGACCCGCAAGTAGCTGGCATGGGTAGTCAACCTCTCCATGGCTCCAGCCGATCCAGGCCTCGAGATCGCCTTTGAGGCGATAAGTTCACCACCCAACATTATGGTATTAAATGAACTGAGAAGTGACTCTAACGACTACTGTCTACTTAGTATTTACTCTCCAAGTAACTGGATTACATCGAAACGGATGGTTTTGTAATGTTAACTTATTCGTCATAAAATGCAACATTATAATGAAAAGTATCAATATACAAAACGACCACAATATACTAATTGTGCATGTCAACTGACACCTTATCGATGTTTTTTGAAACCAAGTGTTTATTTCGACATTTATTAATACAAGTTAAGATTGTTCTCTATGGTGAGTTTATGAAAATTAATACCGTATGTTGTAGTGGTAAAAAATGACAGGACATGTAAATATTAAGTTGTTACTTCACAATAGTATTGTGAGAAGTATAGTGAGTTAGTATTGTAAAGTACAGTAATGTAATACGTCACACGTGGAGGATAAATGTTAGGGATGTCTGTGTTTAAAAATATTTTTTAATGTCGTCTTGTTTCCTCCTTAATTTCTAGCCCTAAATCAATAAAGATATGATTCAACAATGTTGAGAACACAACTGTGTGATAGCTTTTATTTATCAAATTAGAATGTACTTTGTGAGTATAAATTTAAATACAGATTGTTTTTATCACTGAAGAATGAAATACGAATATTGAATTCAATCAATAATGAGTATTATAATAAAATCTTTAACATCAAGTTATGAAATTAAAGGATTATTGCACTCTTTTTCACTTTTCTAATTAGTTATATACTGTATTTTCGGAGAGGGCACGCAAGCATAAAAAATGTTCTATAAATGCCTCCTCAAATAAAATTTCAAGAAACCCACTTCAAGCAAAAACAGTAGTGGTTCAGTTATCGATATAGTCGACGAAACTGAATAGAGCAGTTACTTGCTGTGTTTTAGTTCAAGTATAGGAAAGGGTTTTATAACCCCTCAACCCGATGGGGTGAGCGCGGGTATATTGTCTGCCTCAGTGGGGGTCTGACAATATACGCAATGTGCCCTACTTTTATATTATTAGATCCAAAAACCTACCAGTTGATAATAAGTTTCCCCTATATAATTTTTCTAATTAACACATAAACTGTTATACAAAGACAAAGTCGTAAAAAAGAGCTGTTACAAAATACCATTTAACTGTAAACATTTTCAGTAAATTATTTGAGGCAAAAAAGTTGAACTCAATTTGGTTTCCAATCCATATTTTTTTAAAGTTTAGGAAACAATCTCACAATTGAAATTTAATAAATAAATACAAACAATATGTACACAACTAGATGAACACTCCCACCTACCCTTCACAGACGACTTGATGAACACTACCACCTGCCCTTCACACACGACTTGATGAACACTCCCACCTACCCTTCACACATGACTTGATGAACACTCCCACCTACCCTTCACACATGACTTGATGAACACTCCCACCTACCCTTCACACATGACTTGATGAACACTCCCACCTACCCTTCACACATGACTTGATGAACACTCCTAGCTAAACCTTCACACACGACTTGATGAGCACTCCCACCTACCCTTCACACACGACTTGATGAACACTACCACCTACCCTTCACAGACGACTTGATGAACACTACCATTTACCCTTCACACACGACTTGATGAACACTCCCACCTACCCTTCACACATGATTTGATGAACACTCCCACCTACCCTTCACACACGACTTGATGAACACTCCCACCTACCCTTCACAACCGACTTGATGAACACTACCATTTACCCTTCACACACGACTTGATGAACACTCCCACCTACCCTTCACACATGATTTGATGAACACTCCCACCTACCCTTCACACACGACTTGATGAACACTCCCACCTACCCTTCACAACCGACTTGATGAACACTACCACCTACCCTTCACACACGACTTGATGAACACTCCCACCTACCCTTCACAACCGACTTGATGAACACTACCACCTACCCTTCACACACGACTTGATGAACACTCCCACCTACCCTTCACAACCGACTTGATGAACACTACCACCTACCCTTCACACACGACTTGATGAACACTACCACCTACCCTTCACAGACGACTTAATGAACACTCCCACCTACCCTTCACACATGACTTGATGAACACTCCTAGCTAACCTTCACACACGACTTGATGAGCACTCCCACCTACCCTTCACACCCGACTTGATGAACACTACCATCTACCCATCACAGACGACTTAATGAACACTCCCATTTACCCTTCACAGACAACTTAATGAACACTACCACCTAACCTTCACACACGACTTGATGAACACTCTCACCTACCCTTCACACATGACTTGATGAACACTCCCACCTACCCTTCCCACACGACTTGATGAACACTCCCACCTACCCTCCACAGACGACTTGATGAACACTACCACCTACCCTTCACACACGACTTGATGAACACTACCACCTACCCTTCACAGACGACTTAATGAACACTCCCACCTACCCTTCACACATGATTTGATGAACACTCCTAGCTAACCTTCCCACACGACTTGATGAACACTACCACCTACCCTTCACACACGACTTGATGAACACTACCATCTACCCTTCACAGACGACTTAATGAACACTCCCATTTACCCTTCACACACGACTTAATGACCTCCCCCTTCCCATAACGCATGACTTAATGCACTTCCTTAACCATTTTACGATACGTTTCTGATGACTAGGAGTACTTTGGCTCTCAGGAACAAATTATATAACGCAATTCCCGTGTAAAACATTTATGTTCCTCTTGCGAACTTGAGTCTGGAGCTCCTTTAAGGCTTTATAGAAGATTTAATTTAAATGAATGAGCTTTGAACGATTTTTATGAATGGATTTCGAATAGTGTCAATTAGCATTAAAAGAGTTCACGTGAATCATTTTCTTTTCAAAATGATTAATTACTCTATTCATGATTAATTTTTAAGTTAAAACCATATAAAAAGTCCGAAATTGTAGGGAATATAATTTTGAGATTTGTCTACGTAGGGGAAATTCCTTTACGCACTGAGTGTACGACTCGACCTTAAGCATAATTCCAACTAGGGGAGTACCCACTAAAACTCCTAGGGGCAGTGGTGATCGAAGCAGAAACCTTTTCGGAAGACTTCATATCGGACAACTAGGGGTCAGTCAAGCACCCTTCCTTACTTTTGGCACGTAGTACTATGTTGGTGTAGGCCACAACAGTTCTCTATATTTCTTCACTTTGCAGCATCGCCTCCACTATGGTGTCTGCCATAACAGGACCTACCGCGGAGACAAGTGCTCTTCTCTCCCGGCGTTTCACCCACACACGAAGAACGTCGTCCTCGTCCTCCGGGCAGTATTTGAACTGAGGTGAGTGCCTTGAAGGTGATTACTTAAGATTCCTGGAGTATCCGTGACCCGCAAGTAGCTGGCATGGGTAGTCAACCTCTCCATGGCTCCAGCCGATCCAGGCCTCGAGATCGCCTTTGAGGCGATAAGTTCACCACCCATCAGTGCTCTCATCCCACCTGCTCTGCCAAGCCCGCATAGTCTCCGACCTGGTCTCTACCACTGCTTATTTTCTGTCCCGCTTGAGTAACAGGCGAAATATGGCCTGCCTTTCAACGGTGATCAAATCAATGAAAAAGATTCCCACTACAGCCATCACTGCCGAATCAGCAACAGTACAATAGGCGAAAACGATCCCTAACGCTGCTTCTCGATAATTATTATTAATTTTGAGATATTAATACACTCTCAATAATATTGATATGTACTAGGTAAGTTAA
The DNA here is from genome assembly GCA_035578905.1 of Stictocephala bisonia. Classification (NCBI taxonomy): domain Eukaryota; kingdom Metazoa; phylum Arthropoda; class Insecta; order Hemiptera; family Membracidae; genus Stictocephala; species Stictocephala bisonia. The sequence continues at coordinate 530,634 of JAQJVL010000057.1, read as the reverse complement.
CAATAAGTTAACAATAATAATCCACTTGCATTACCACAGTAATTAATACATTCAAACAACAACGTAATTGTCTATGCTAATGAAACTTGTGCAATTTTACAAAGCTTTAAACTGAATTTCTACTTACGCATATATATAGCAATATTCACGTTGTTTTAAGCCTTAGTTGAAATGACTGTACATACGTCGTTCTAATTCACATTTTTGTAACAAATCATTTTATTTTAATATGTGTTAAACATTTTTTTTAGGACTCAAAGTATACAGTTACTTTTTACTATTGGGGTGTTGATAGGACTGTCTGGTCCTAACATTTCCTTATATCTTAAGACAATTTTCTTTTCATTCATAAATGTATAATGCAATGTATATTACTTTTCAATCAAATTATCACGTCATCTAAATATGTACTTATATTGGACTAGCGATTACTTAAACTTCAATCACCAATGGGCTGCCGGTCTGTGCGTTAACTTTATATAACGAGTGAAGTACTAACCATTAGCTCAGTTGGAGATTCAAACCATTCACCGTCTTAGCCACTGAGTCACCATGTCGTCAATATATATATATATATATAACGCATAATATATATATATATATATATATATATATATATATATATATAATGCATAATATATACATAATAAAAGTCACTATAAAATATTTGTAAAGAATATTTTAAAGTATTTTTATAAAGAATAAAACATTTCTTTAAATACTGGTATAATTATGGTTTTAACACAAAAAGCGACTTAATGGGTGGACATCCCGTTATAATTTGTAATTACAGTGTTACTAACTATTTTGTCTGTTGTTTGCTACAACACACTGTTACTGTGGTGTTACTGCTGATTGCAAGCTAAAAGAGAAATCAAATATAAAATGAACTCCGTTAATTTAAATTAAATTAACTTAATATAAAATTCATATTGGCAGTTCTTCAACAGATCAATTAAATGTATGGGTGGACGGGTAAATACCACTGTACTTACATCGGTGGGTGGGAGGGTGGGGCACATTCCAACCATACATGTACAGTAGTATTGACCCGCCCACCAACCTCTATAAGTACTACAATGGTATTGACCCATCCGCCTGCTCATACAAGCACACTGACTTACTCATACTGACCCAACCGTCTACCCATTTAAGAAAAGTGATATTGATACGAACACAGGGAGAAATGTAAAAGTATAATTTAGGCCGTAAATAAATTGTACTTTTTATTATCTGTAAAGACTTTTGTGGAGTGATAAGAATGAGTTATACTACGAACATTAAATGTTACATAAATATTTTTAAATGTCCTGAATGGTTTCGAATTTCATTCAATGTTTTCGATTTATCTGACTTATTTTGTGGAAAAAAAAAACAATCAGAGAAAGCATACTATTATATTCTAGCACAAAAATTATTATTCTGGTTTGTCAACGAAAGCCTTTGTAGAACACATATATTAAACTAAATATTGTTTCATTAAATTTAACAACGTACATCATAATATCTTTTATTTAGTAAATACACTTTGGCCTCTAATGTGAAAGTCAATTGAGAAACTTTACGACAGACGCCATCATTTTCTTTCAAATAAGTTTCAGCCAAGTTGGTGAAAAAGTAACTTCTTTCACCAATCAACTTTTCTCACTAATGGATCATATCGATCCTCTAGTGGACGTTCCTTTGTAGGAGAGGGAAGTAACCAGGTTTCTAACAATACGAGAAGGAGTAAACAACTGTAGAATGCTTTCTGCTGGTTACTGTCGTAAGCTGATTCTAATGGCGTACTGTACAAGGAAAATGCATTGTTAATGAAACCTAATAATCATTATATCAATATAGTTATTTGCAGGACCCAAGCTGATTGTAATGACGTGCTGTACAAGAAAATGCACTGTTAATGAAACCTACTAATAATTATATCAATATAGTTATTTGCAGGACCCAAGCTGATTGTAATGGCGTACTGTACAAGGAAAATGCATTGTTAATGAAACCTACTAATCATTATATCAATATAGTTATTTGCAGGACCCAAGCAGATTGTAATGGCATACTGTACAAGGAAAATGCATTGTTAATGAAACCTACTAATCATTATATCAATATAGTTATTTGCAGGACCCAAGCTGATTGTAATGGCTTACTGTACAAGGAAAATGCACTGTTAATGAAACCTACTAATCATTATATCAATATAGTTATTTGCAGGACCCAAGCTGATTCTAATGGCGTACTGTACAAGGAAAATGCACTGTTAATGAAACCTACTAATCATTATATCAATATAGTTATTTGCAGGACCCAAGCAGATTGTAATGGCATACTGTACAAGGAAAATGCATTGTTAATGAAACCTACTAATCATTATATCAATATAGTTATTTGCAGGACCCAAGCTGATTGTAATGGCGTACTGTACAAGGAAAATGCATTGTTAATGAAACCTACTAATCATTATATCAATATAGTTATTTGCAGGACCCAAGCTGATTGTAATGGCTTACTGTACAAGGAAAATGCATTGTTAATGAAACCTACTAATCATTATATCAATATAGTTATTTGCAGGACCCAAGCTGATTGTAATGGCTTACTGTACAAGGAAAATGCACTGTTAATGAAACCTACTAATCATTATATCAATATAGTTATTTGCAGGACCCAAGCTGATTCTAATGGCGTACTGTACAAGGAAAATGCACTGTTAATGAAACCTACTAATCATTATATCAATATAGTTATTTGCAGGACCCAAGCTGATTGTAATGGCTTACTGTACAAGGAAAATGCACTGTTAATGAAACCTACTAATAATTATATCAATATAGTTATTTGCAGGACCCAAGCTGATTGTAATGGCGTACTGTACAAGGAAAATGCATTGTTAATGAAACCTACTAATCATTATATCAATATAGTTATTTGCAGGACCCAAGCTGATTGTAATGGCTTACTGTACAAGGAAAATGCACTGTTAATGAAACCTACTAATAATTATATCAATATAGTTATTTGCAGGACCCAAGCTGATTGTAATGGCTTACTGTACAAGGAAAATGCATTGTTAATGAAACCTACTAATCATTATATCAATATAGTTATTTGCAGGACCCAAGCTGATTGTAATGGCTTACTGTACAAGGAAAATGCACTGTTAATGAAACCTACTAATCATTATATCAATATAGTTATTTGCAGGACCCAAGCTGATTCTAATGGCGTACTGTACAAGGAAAATGCACTGTTAATGAAACCTACTAATCATTATATCAATATAGTTATTTGCAGGACCCAAGCTGATTGTAATGGCGTACTGTACAAGGAAAATGCATTGTTAATGAAACCTACTAATCATTATATCAATATAGTTATTTGCAGGACCCAAGCTGATTGTAATGGCTTACTGTACAAGGAAAATGCACTGTTAATGAAACCTACTAATAATTATATCAATATAGTTATTTGCAGGACCCAAGCTGATTGTAATGGCTTACTGTACAAGGAAAATGCACTGTTAATGAAACCTACTAATCATTATATCAATATAGTTATTTGCAGGACCCAAGCTGATTGTAATGGCTTACTGTACAAGGAAAATGCACTGTTAATGAAACCTACTAATAATTATATCAATATAGTTATTTGCAGGACCCAAGCTGATTGTAATGGCTTACTGTACAAGGAAAATGCATTGTTAATGAAACCTACTAATCATTATATCAATATAGTTATTTGCAGGACCCAAGCTGATTGTAATGGCTTACTGTACAAGGAAAATGCACTGTTAATGAAACCTACTAATCATTATATCAATATAGTTATTTGCAGGACCCAAGCTGATTCTAATGGCGTACTGTACAAGGAAAATGCACTGTTAATGAAACCTACTAATCATTATATCAATATAGTTATTTGCAGGACCCAAGCTGATTGTAATGGCTTACTGTACTAGGAAAATGCATTGTTAATGAAACCTACTAATCATTATATCAATATAGTTATTTGCAGGACCCAAGCTGATTGTAATGGCGTACTGTACAAGGAAAATGCACTGTTAATGAAACCTACTAATCATTATATCAATATAGTTATTTGCAGGACCCAAGCTGATTGTAATGGCTTACTGTACAAGGAAAATGCATTGTTAATGAAACCTACTAATCATTATATCAATATAGTTATTTGCAGGACCCAAGCTGATTGTAATGGCTTACTGTACAAGGAAAATGCACTGTTAATGAAACCTACTAATCATTATATCAATATAGTTATTTGCAGGACCCAAGCTGATTATAATGGCATACTGTACAAGGAAAATGTATTGTTAATGAAACCTACTAATCATTATAGCAATATAGTTATTTATAAATATGTAGCAACGCAAGTGTGTGAGTGTCATATACTATAAACTAGTTTAATATTGTGATTTTACGTATATAGTTAATCTACTATTATTTTTGTAGTCAAAAGTTAGTCTACACACCGAGGTGTATCGAGCACAACGAGAGGTGGGGTTGGCACACGAAGCGTGCAGGGTGTCTCCTAGTAATATTATATAATCAGATGTTTTAAAATACGTCATGTATTCAAAACAAAATCTGAAAGATTGGCATCTACATAATTTACAAAATAAATGTAATTAAAGTGTTTTGCACTATGTAGTTATAAACAATGCCATTAAATTTTTAAGATTGTTAAAGAACATGCAAAGCATGTCCAGGGAGATTCCAATTTTTATATCAAGATTGTTTAAGTACTTTTTAGATAATGGAATGTTATTTCCGGAAAACCTCAAAGAAATAACGAAATAATCAGATTCACAATTATTTTAAAATATTAGCTTCATAATGAGTAAAATAAACTACATTTTAAAATTTAATTAGATATAATAATAAAAATATATTGAGGTTCTGTTGACTATGATTGTTTTCACAGGTTAAAATGGCCAAAAATCAAACAATTAGTTTATTAGCGGCAAAATAAAACAGTTTTCCTTTTCTTTTAGTTTTATTTCCTAATTTTTACCTCTAAATGTTCAAACTAATTATAAGATTTTGAACACTTACTGTATTAACAGAAACTAATAATGGGTACCATGAATTAATTCAACTATTTCAGTTTAAGAGGAACAAATAAAGTGAATAAATATGGAGAGACTCAGAGCGTTGTTTCCGGCTGATTGATGAGTCATCATTGGCTTTACCATAACAGTTACGGGACCAATTTGTATATTTAACTAAATAAATAGGCAATTTATTTTAACTAAGCAAAGCTATTAACATGATGAACGCAATATTATTTTCGTTTATTTATGGTAACATTTATATACAATAGTTTAAGTAATTGAGTTTATACTTTGATGTAAATTTCGAAATCCTTAATATACTATAATGTGTGAAGTCGGTTATTGTCAACACAACTTCTCCCTTATTTCTTGACAAATTTAAATGGATGATATGTCAACAAATTTGCCTCTGTTCTTAGTTGTGCAACAAGGTTTTAGTTCTTCAATATTTTTACCCTGAAGGGTGTGGGAAGCCCTCAAACTACGTTTGTCAGCCAAAAAAAATAACGTGGAGAGAGATTTAAATGAATCGAAAATTAACAGCTGTTGACATGTAAATAATGATTTCCAAACAGTTTTAACAGCTGTTTGGTGTTTGTAATATTTTCAAATTTCATAATCTATCAATTGTGGATTATGGTTTTATCAATTCCATTATAAAGATCCGCCCTACTGGACTTGAAGATTTAAATGGTAATCTAATGCATTTTAGTTAATGGTTATTTAATTAATCTTCAGCTGTTAAACAAAAACAAATGAAATGAACACGTTTGAAATAGGCTAATTATTATCATTGAGGGTTTGTACCAATAAAGAGGTAACATCGCATTTGTAGTAAAAAGTCACAGACCGAGGTTTAACGAGCGCAGCGAGTGACGTGGTTGGCACGTGAAGCGTACAGGGTGTCCAGTGGTACTTAAATATTTTTTTGTGTCTGGTACTTAAATATTTTTAAATCAAAATAACAAAATCTTGCACAACTACGCACAAGGTGATATCAACCTCATTATGTTTCATAAATAATTTGAAAGCAAACTAAGAAATGTGTAATAATATTTCAGAAGACATCTTATTTATTCTTTGTATTTAGTTTGAAATTTACAATGAATAGTTCTCATTCAGGAATAATATTTTCATATTACACGTTAAAAATACATTATTTTGTAAAGTACACTCACCATAGTGTTTTCCTTTTATCAGTTAGGCTAATACGTTTAATTCGAAGATGAAGTGAAAGGAAATTAAATGTTTGTCAACAATATGGGTTTTTTATTCTTTTAATATAAAGTAATTTCTTTCTCTTTTGTCAGTGTTACATTTTAATTACATTACCAGTGAATAATAACCGAGGGTCGTGATAGATTAAAATAAATGCTTAGTTACATATGTGTATTTTTAATGTTTCTTCATGTTTTATTAATGTAATTATAGTATAATTTTTTAAAAGTTTAATTGTAATATCACCTAAACTATTATCAGATCATTACCTTTACGGGGTAAAACGACTACTATAGTTACGGGACTGTAATTTCTTTAACGTTTTTAATAGTACTTTCCTATTGTATGTATTTTATAAATTTAATAATATATTTTTCCTACTTTTACTCAGCACCAAGATTGCTAAAAGTGTTTGACTAAATCACTTTTATCAATCGATTATTAATAAATTATAATGTATGTGTTTACAAAAAATTGATATGTTTTATAAATTATCATTTGTACTAAATAAAAATACTGTGCAATGCCAAAAACGCATTGCCCAGTACCAAGATATAAAAAAATTTCAAATTTTCGTTCCGAAAAAGGATAAAAAATTTGATAAGATCGGATTATTAATAACTAATTTTTTACGGTACATGGCTCTCCACGACCGTAATGTAAGTAACAAATTCAGGATTTTAAATTTTTGAAAAAAAGGAAAATCATTTAAAAAAAAAACTTAAAACTAAATATTCCATTTATTCAGTGGACAACGAGTACACTGAACAACTAAATAAATAGATCGTTTGATACCCAGTAGTGATTTCAGAGGAGTCTAAAACATGCATACATTTGATATGTACGCATGAAATCATAAGTAATGATGGACAATGATGGAGTGTCCAAGGTGGTTGATTGGTAACAAAGATGTGCGTCATACAGCGCTTGGTTAGTCTGCTTCATTAATAATATCTGTTAAATCATAGGTAATGATGGACAATGATGGAGTGTCCAAGGTGGTTGATTGGTAACAAAGATGTGCGTCATACAGCACTTGGTTACTCTGCTTCGTTAATAATATCTGTTAAATCATAGGTAATGATGGACAATAATGGAGTGTCCAAGGTGGTTGATTGGTAACAAAGTGCATCATACAGCGCTTGGTTACTCTGCTTCGTTAATAATATCTGTTAAATCGTAGGTAATGATGGACAATGATGGAGTGTCCAAGGTGGTTGATTGGTAACAAAGTGCATCATACAGCGCTTGGTTACTCTGCTTCGTTAATAATATCTGTTAAATCGTAGGTAACGATGGACAATGATGGAGTGTCCAAGGTGGTTGATTGGTAACAAAGATGTGCGTCATACAGCGCTTGGTTACTCTGCTTCGTTAATAATATCTGTTAAATCGTAGGTAATGATGGAGTGTCCAAGGTGGTTGATTGGTAACAAAGTGCATCATACAGCGCTTGGTTACTTTGCTTCGTTAATAATATCTGTTAAATCGTAGGTAATGATGGACAATGATGGAGTGTCCAAGGTGGTTGATTGGTAACAAAGTGCATCATACAGCGCTTGGTTACTCTGCTTCGTTAATAATATCTGTTAAATCATAGGTAATGATGGACAATGCTGGAGTGTCCAAAGTGGTTGATTGGTAACAAAGATGTGCGTCATACAGCGCTTGGTTACTCTGCTTCGTTAATAATATCTGTTAAATCATAGGTAATGATGGACAATAATGGAGTGTCCAAGGTGGTTGATTGGTAACAAAGTGCATCATACAGCGCTTGGTTACTCTGCTTCGTTAATAATATCTGTTAAATCATTTTAAGATTCAGCCCTTGAATATAAACAGTAGGAAAACACTGCAAGACATTTGCTACAAGACTATTCTGTAAATATGAATTTTGCTAAAAAAGTAAAATAATTTACAAGGGTTACCTACTTGAAAAGTTGTATGTACTGACTGTAAAATATGATGTACTGAATTTTAAACAGACGATTCCTAGTCATCTGATGAATTATACCTTACTTATTACACTTGTATCATCTGAAAATAATACAAATGTTAGGGGCTACGTTTAAGAACTACAGAAACCATATTTACATAGACGAATAATAGTCATAAGAGAAAAGCTATAATATACAAGAAAGGTAATGAAAATGTCGTGATATTATCAGGTTTAGTACCATTATAACAGTCTAAAAGGTTATAAGGCACTTAAGTAGTGACACGAACGTTGTAAAACAACAAATGTGTTACCAGGTCAACATATAATCCGTAAAAATTTTAATTATTTTGCATTTGGTTGGTAACAAAATAAAAATATATTTTTATTAAGTTTTATTTATTTTATGTATATTTAATTATTATTTTTTAATGGAGCTCAACTCGCCTATGCCTGCAGATTCACCACTGGCCAATGACATCGGCCAGTTGATTTCACAAGTGTCCAAACAGTCCTGAGGCCCAAAAAAGAGACCATCATGTACAAATTTACTTTATATAATGACTTATTAAAATTTAACGTGTGCTAAAGAAATCGTGTAGGTAAAAGAAACTATTAAAAAATGCTATACAGTATATTTGTACAATATTTGTTGCTAATGTAGCAACAACAATATCTAACAAAGGTAATTCTGCACTATTACTTAGTCAACTTCAAATCTTTTCATTCTTTGATAATAGATTTTTGGGATGTTAAATATCAATATTTAGTAAAAATTAAGCGTCGGAAACATAGAGTTAGTATCATTAGTGATATATTAGTATACACCGAGGCCGCCCATATACATCGCGCCACGGCAGTTATAGGTTAGGTTATCATAGCCTACTGTAGAATATGTTTTTCACTACACTACTATGAGTTCAGCTGTTTTCGTTATGTGTTTACAACCTGCGAAACATCATATTTTCAACAGCTGTCTATTGTTTACTACCGAAAGTAACATTGTTTACAACCGAAAATTTTCCACAGTCAACAACACCTGTTTTTATTCCGTAGTGTAGTGAAAAGTATCGTTCAAAACTCGAGTGAAACTGTTTTGTATGTTCTCGACTATTTGAAGTGCTCGACAAGTCTCGCACTTCAAACATATGGTCTCGAACATGCAAAACCCCATTTCCACTCTTGTTATGAAATATACTATTTACTAATTCTACTGACTGAAAAGCGTTTTGCGACAGTGAAAATACGTTATTACAGGTTCATTCTACAATATAATAACCTAACCTAAAAATAACTGCCGCGGCGCGATGTCTTCGAAATCGAAAGTGTCGCTATCAATACAGTTTCATTCTGATAACAAACATTTATAGCTATTATAACATTTACCAATAATTTCCTTTTGTATATGACCTGAAATGAAAAAGTGTGCAGTTTTACTTTTCTGTCAAAATTCTCAAGTCTACTAAGATTTACAATCCATCATAATAAATCAACATGATATGACGTAATAAATATTTATGTAAGAATGGTAGCTAAAACTAAAATAAAATAATAAATTTTAAATATCACCTTATTTACATATGTATAAACAAAACAAACAAACCTAGCCATTGTTGACATTGCGTAATGCCACAATGGCTAAGCGGTATTTCGTACCAACTTACATGTACCACCCACTCATATACGTGCAATGGCATTGACTCTCCCACCTACTCATACGCGTGCATGGCGTTGACCCCCCACCCGCCCACCCAGACACGCAAGGTGTTATTCATCCGCCCACTCGCCCGCCCATATACGAACATTGGTATTGAATACATGAACATTGGTATTGACCCACCCACCCATAAACGAACATTGGTAGTGACCCATCCACTCGCCCATACACGAACATTGTTATTGATAGCGCGTGGACTTTAAACCTTCTTATCGCTTTGCAACGTGAACGACGGCTTTACAACACTTAATTTTTCATTTTTCTAACTAAGTGAGGACTACCACATCATCATATCAAAATATGAAAAGAATTTAAGTTGGCTAAGTAATAGTGTGGAATTAACCTGACGAATATTCTACCAGACCTAAATAAGTGAATTTTTTGTATTGTACTAAAACAGGTAAAATGAAGTGTCTAGCCTATACAATTCGCCTGTACTAGTATTTTTCATGTACATCATAAGCAAAGAAAACTTAGGAATTGAATTAAACTTAAATCTATTAGTTATGTGTACATGAAACAAATCTAACATACAGTTAGCCTACATGACGTTAGAAATCATATACTAAAGCTACCCAAAACATTTTTTTTTTTAAATCACATGGTTACTTTGTAGTGTTTAACAATACTAAATGAAAGTTTTATATATATAGTTACACTCTGAAATCTTTAAAGCCAATTGATTAACACAATCGATATTATCTATTAACGGCAATCAATAAACTATTTATACTAGAAGTTCTAATGAGTTGAAACATATACCAATAATATCTTTGTTTAATAGTCAGAATATATTCTTCGCTTTTAACACATGTTTATACACAACTGGATTAGGTAGAATCCAGGTTCATCTGGGTCTTATCTTATATGGACCCTATGCTCTCAAACAACTCACCTTTGAACAGGTTACATTCATATTCGGTTATATAAACTATTTTTAAAATAAACTATTAATAAGTTAAAGTATTTATGACTTTTTTAACTGAAAATAACTTTACTTCAATAAATTAGGTAAATTAATTCTAACTAAAGATTAGCTACTTCACTAAGCTTCCTCGTAACACCTACTACACTAAACATAACCTCAAAAACTATTATCACGTGAGCAACTACTACTGTGTTCAATTTAAACTAAAGAACTACTACCGCTGTCAAATGAGTGACGTCAATCCCAGCTGTTGAGTTGGACGAGAGAAATATGTTCTCTTATGGTTTCCAGTGTAGATGCACTTTTATAATAATATAAGGTAGTATTTTAAGTTGAATGAAAAATATTAATTATGTAACTATTACAAAGATTAGATAAATAATATACAAAAATAAATGGCTTTCAATTAGTATTGTGCTTTAATTACAACAAATGTTAAAATAAGTTTCGATATGGAGTAACAGAAAGAATAAAATGTCATCACTGGTTACAACACTAAGAATTCAGATGTGGTTTTAGCACAGGTTATTCTGCTTTTCTAATATTAAGCTTTTACGATATAAATGAACGTTGTATTTAAAGAGTTAATCAGTCATAAATGAGATGTATTTACTATGCATTGTGGTATTATTTAACAACCTTGTTTCTTTATCGGACTGTTATTGATTTTAAAAAAAGAACATGTTAAGGATAAGTTTATCAGGAATTAGACAAGCAAATTACCAAAGAAAATCCACAGTTTTTAAAATACCTACCCACCCACCTACACATACAGTATACCTTGTGTATATGATGGCATTGACCTATTCACCCACCCGTAAAGGTACAGTGGATTGACCTATAAGCCCTCTCATACACGTACAATGGTATTACAATGGCAGCCAACCACCATACGAGAGTCACATCCCACTGTACGTGTATGGGAGGGTTGAGTAGTTACAGGAATGCAATTAAATTCTTATCGCATTTCGTATTTTATTTTTTTTCAAAGCCCTACCCAGGTATTTTAAATCCTCTGATATCACACCAAATTAAAAATAAAGTCAGTCAATTGACGTTTGATGTTTAAAGACAACAACATAAAAATATATTATTTATACGTTGAATAACAACTAATTTAGTAGCAGTTAAAACGTAAAAACCTTTTTTAGTAATCATAATAATGATGTTGAAATTATCATAAACACAACCTTTGAGAGACTAAAACAAAACTCCAGGTGCGCTCAGTGACCTATGGAACTAGGGAAAGGTCGAGGTGGCATTATCCCTCATTGTACTTTGGTAGTAAACAAACATCTTCTGTGTATTCCACAGTTCCATACAACAATAATAAACAAACAGCGTATATGTATTCCACAGCTTTACATTACAATAATAAACAAACAGCGTCTATGTATTCCACAACTTTGAAAACAATAATAAACAAACAGCGTCTATGTATTCCACAGCTTTACATAACAATAATAAACAAACAGCGTCTATGTATTCCACAGCTTTACATAACAATAATAAACAAACAGCGTCTATGTATTCCACAGCTTTACATAACAATAATAAACAAACAGCGTATATGTATTCCACAGCTTTACATAACAATAATAAACAAACAGCGTATATGTATTCCACAGCTTTACATAACAATAATAAACAAACAGCGTATATGTATTCCACAGCTTTACATAACAATAATAAACAAACAGCGTATATGTATTCCACAGCTTTACATAACAATAATAAACAAACAGCGTATATGTATTCCACAGCTTTACATAACAATAATGAAATAGGTTTATGATAATAATATTTACTTTTAGTTAGAATAATTTCAGACAGTGCCCTATTTAGGAAACATTATTAGTTCTTATCTCGTTAAACAACATTTTACATTAAGTTGTTTGTCCATTCTAAAACAATTTTTGTTCTAAAATTATGGAAATTAATTAGTTTCTCTTCAAAACTAATACATTAACTGATTAGTTACACATCTGCTATTATTTTTAAATTCCTTACACTTGTTTACAACGGTTGCTCACATTTTAGTAAAATTTAAACTTTGCTAATTTTCCTATTCAATTTAAAATTGTTTAAAACACATTAAACTTGTTAGAAGAAATTTCATAGTTGTTCTAATTCAGTGTTGTTTATAATGTATAACCACAAATCTCTTTATTTATCGTGATGGTGTAATATGAAAGCTTCTCACCACTGAATAAAATATTATTTGGGATATATTTCGTAAATATCTATAATCAAATTCAATCCAATACTTAATTTATAATTACAATTTAAAAATTACAATTTTTGATTAAAAATAATTATAATTAATAAGTTATATATATATATTTTTTTTTAATAAGCTGAGCATTAATTGACGCAAATTATTATTTGTTAATTGATGAGAATTATATTTTTATAATGTTTTTATAATAACCATACATCTTAGTACAGATTTGCATCTTTGCCTAAAAATACACAATAGGCCCTAATCCCTTTTATTATTCAATTTTATAACTCATTTATATTTAATTGATAAAATATGGTTTAAGCTTTATACTTGAAAGATTCAACGTTCGTTATATGAGAGAACAGTATAATTAGAGAAATTAGAAGAAAATAAGCACAATTATGTAGTACCATCTACATTTAGTTAGTCAGTCAAATATAGGTTAAAATGAAACATTATTTAATTTATATGCTATAAATCCACAAATAAATATACAAGCCAAATATTGTTGGCACATTTTCTGGAAAACCACAAGGCTTTGGGCCGAGAAAGCTGGCACACATATTCTTCATTCGCTTTATATGCGTACTATGAAAGAAATTAATATATTTTATCATAAATATCTCACCGACATTTACATAGGATTGAGAGACATTATGTCGGTGCAACTTGACATAAGAAATCATTTTTGAACAATGTAAGCATGCGATGCGAAGAACAATAACAACATTACACGAGCGGCGAGATTGGAACGTGAAGCGTTCAGGGGTGTCACCTTTGTAGAATATGTAATATCAGTTCTGAAGAAGTTAACATTAAAATAGACACTAAAATTGTCGTAATTTCAAATGACTCACCAATGATGCCATAAAGTAACTCGTAGTAGACAAGAATATAGCCGTCTAGATATATTGCAAGATTGATGTAGACAGCGTCATAAAACCCCACTTGTCAAATCGGGTCTTTGAGCCCGTCGTTTCATGACCTGTTTCAGTAATACCAACACAACAATCCCAACACAGCTGTTCCCTCAAGCTCACTTTCCTAATTAACAGTGTAGTAACAATTATTACGAGTATAATGTTGGTATAAATTGTTTCAGTATTAATAAGTATTAAAATGTACAATTTTCTTCAACTACACAAAGTGGTAGAATATTAGTATCTGATTTAGTGTAAATTTGATATCAAAATATGTTTGCATTAATGGTCCATATATTTTTGTTATTTAAGAATATCCTAATAGATCTGTGTAACAACATATTCGTTCTGCTAAGAAGGATCATTTAATACATTATGTTCAAATTTAAAAGAACAAAAATGATGTAATTTTCATAAGATTGTCTTACAAATATGTATTGTTAATTTATATACGTTTTATTAATTTACCAAGGTATAATTAATGTTATGAGCTTGTTAACAAATAATATTATGTGTAAATCATAATTGTAACCCTCCTAGGTTAAAAATATTTTTTAGTAAAAAAGGAACTTAGTATTTAGTATTATTAAAAGTAACTTAGTATTTAGGTAATAATAAATTTGTATTCAGACAAAGGTTTTATTAATTATATGCGTGTTTTAACAAATAATATTTTGCGTAAATCATAATTGTGCCCCACCTAGAATGAGTATTTTTTAGTAAGAATGACGCTTAGTATTTAGTATTATTGAGTAACTTAGTAATTAGGTCATAATATAACTTAGTGACAAACTATAATGTGGTAGTGTGTATTCAGATAACCTTGTTGCCAGTTAAGGAGTACCACAAGGGCCTAAGTTGGGCCATTTGCTTTTCTTTTTTTTTTAACGACATATTTCCTGAACTGTACAGTGCATATCTTTGCCAACAATATTAAAATACGCATCTATGCAATCTGCTGTCACAAGAAACCATCTGGTTCTTAAATTTTGTATCAGCTTGGCTGTGAGGTGGGCTACAGACAATTACATGCCCTTAAACCTTAGCAAAACAGTAGTGGTTGCGTTCACGCGTAAAATTTATCCGCCATTCTTATTTTATTAAATTAAAGGCTGTTGAATTCAAAGCGTGCTGCTCGCGATGTTTGCGTAGACTCAAAGATGATCCTCTCTGAATACGTAAAGTGTGTTACAAAGCGCTAGTAGGCACTTGGGTCTCGTCATGTGAGTAACCAGGAATTTAAATGACACGCACCCTGGTTTAACAATGTACAAGTTCTTGGTTCTAAGTCACCGAGAGTATGGCACTGTTATTTAAAATAGGAACTGGGTGTATACAGGTGCAACCATTGAGGACGTCATGACGAAATTTCTCTCATGGATGGAGTGGAAATTTCCGGAGCTTCGTGAAGTGGAAACGCGTGCAAAACTGAATTTATTAACCTTATTAGCTTGTCGAGCTGTGACTAACTTGAACTTGTTTTACAGAGCACTTCATGGCCACGCAGATTCAATTGAGGATATTGGTCTAAGAGTTCCAGAATATACCTTTCGCCCAAGATATCCATTTGTTTGCTTATACTTTGGAGTGTGTTATCCAGTGGTCTGATGAGCTAATATAGAAAAAAGGCCTAACAACCTTGACTTTTTCGACAGGCATAATGGATGGTTTCTAAGAATGCTGAAAGCAGCATATCATTATTTACTGAGTGACTAAACTCACTCGCCCAGTTAAACCCCATTTCTCGATTGTTGCATGTTTTTTGGGATACTCGAGAGTTCAACTGGTTGGTGTCAAGACCATAGGGTGACAAAAATAATATAACTTAGTATTTAGGTAAAATAATAAAGCGTTTGACGGGGGGATTATGTGTGAACGCACGCTGTGTGTATGTGTGTTTGAATGTTTGTTTGTACGTGCCCAGTCACGAGTAAAATGTCTTGTACGTAATATCTTCTCAGTATTGGACTGTCTAAGAACGTACAATAATCTGTTTAACGGGGGATTATGTGTAAACGCACGCTGTGTATTTTAAATGTTTGTTGGTATATGCTTAATTATGAGTAAAATATCTTGTACCGTAATGTATTCTCAGTATTGGATTGTCTTAGAACGTACAACAATCTGTGACTAAAGCCAGTACTTCTACAAATCTCTGAAATCCAATTTAGACAGGTAAGCTGAGGAAGTAAATTGGATAGTTTCGTTGGAACGGTTCATAAATCACAGTCTGCTTCACGAAAACCGTTAACAGCGAGGGGACTAAAGGAGTTTGAAGGTAAAAGTCTACTGAAAAAGCATGATCCACTTTTAAATTCTTCCAAATTTAACACTATATTATTTCAGTAAAATATATTATTTATTCAGCATTTTATTTGACACTTCAATATATAACATATGTGATGACATCATGCAAGCGTTCAATTTGATAAGACTTTTGTGTTTTGATCAACAGATACGTCTAAAACACAATATTTTATTGAATTATATTTAAAAAAAACGCAAAAGAAAGCTATTAAAACATTAACAAGTAGAACAATCAGTATTATATTCACACAGTCAGATTTCTCATACAACGCTAAAATGTTGTATCTCTAATTATCATTTATTTTTGGGTCCAGTGGTGCAGCGCTAGTGTCCTGTCATGTAAATGCAGTTGAAGCCAATAGAAGAGGCCTCACTAACTAATTAAACTGCTGGCACAAATATTATTATGATATGATATATATATATATATATATATATATATATATGTACTTAATGTAGAAACCATAGCATTTTACTTATGTAGATGAATTTTTGTACATAGATTTTAGACATTAAAATTTATAGTTATAAATTACAGAATTTTAACCACTAATCTTCAGTTATTTTTATTTATATATTAACCAGCAGATTTAATTTTTAATCGAAGTTGGACTTTAATAAAGATGTTAATAAAAGTCGGCACTAGTGGTGGAGTGTTGTAACCCAACTACTTGGGGACAAAGTGTTGTGGAGATTGTAGGCACTAGTGGTGGTGTGCTGTAACCCAGCTACTTGTGAACAAAGTGTTGTGGAGATTGTAGGCACAAGTGGCGGAGAGCTGTGACCCAGCTACTTGGGGACAAAGTGTTGTGGAGATTGTAGGCACTAATGGTGGAGTGCTGTAACCCAGCTACTTGTGGACAAAGTGTTGTGGAGATTGTAGGCACTAGTAGTGGAGTGCTGTAACCCAGCTACTTGGGGACAAAGTGTTGTGGAGATTGTAGGCACTAATGGTGGAGTGCTGTAACCCAGCTACTTGGGGACAAGTGTTGTGGATATTGTAGGCACAAGTGGTGGAGAGCTGTGACCCAGCTACTTGGGGACAAAGTGTTGTGGAGATTGTAGGCACTAATGGTGGAGTGCTGTAACCCAGCTACTTGGGGACAATGTGTTGTGCAGATTGTTAGTGACAGGTCCTATGTTTGGTCCTCTTAATACCGACACAACGTCCACTCAGTGATTGCCATCTACGTGGACATACTAGAGAAGGAGTGTCGATATTAGGTGGCAGTGTGTTTTAGACAAACTTATATTTAAAAACATTGGAAGGGAAGTGGTCTTTTATATCACGAAGACCCACTAAGAAACCAATTTTCAAAATTCCACTCCAAAAGGGTAGGAACTGACGTATTCAACTTATACTTTTATCCATAGCAGTAACATTGGCACTAACAGCTGACCGAAAAATTGACACAAAATTTGGATTTCAGTGTGAAATTTTGAAGGTCATTTAAGCTAACTGATATGATTGCACTACTTTGGACCCCCTCTCCCCCCAGTAGCCTTAATGGGCTTTCTAGTTATGTTAGAATAGCATGTTATGTTAGAATGTTATAATAGCTCTGTTATGTAAGAGAATGGCAAAGCTTTTATAAAAAAATGAACAAAGGTAAAATGAGACAAATTAATATTTCAGCATTTAGCTACACTGGTTGACCTTGTATGTAATTATAAATACATTTAGATACACTGGCTGAGCTTGTATGTAATTATAATACGTTTAGATACACTGGCTGAGCTTGTATGTAATTATAATACGTTTAGATACACTGGTTGACCTTGTATGTAATTATAATACATTTAGATACACTGGCTGACCTTGTATGTAATTATAATACATTTAGATACACTGGCTGACCTTGTATGTAATTATAATACATTTAGATACACTGGCTGACCTTGTATGTAATTATAATACATTTAGATACACTGGCTGACCTTGTATGTAATTATAATACAAAAAACCTGAAATTCACTTAATTGATGCTTTACGTGATCACAATCATGAAATATAGAACTGTATCTGTACTAGGTAAGTATTTTTTTCAAAATATATATTTACACATAGTTACAACTGTGGTGTAGTTGAACTGTTTTTATAAAATTATATATTGAAAATAAACTACCCATATAAATAAAAAGTGACATTTGTGCGGAAAGGTGATAATTTATGGTATGGTAACTACCTATCGCGTGTACGTGCTAAAGCTGTAAATGCTTTGTTTTGGTTAACATTACGGAGTCGTAAATTTACGGAATTTAATAACAAATGTATCCTTACTTGTGAAGTAGTGGTTTATTTTATTCAATAATGGCCCTAATAAATGTATACTTATTAAAATAGTTAGAAAATGTGTGTGAAATGACCATTAGGACATTTTAGATACTCAATAAGGTTCAAATTATAAGATTCTTTAAACATTTAGCATTTTTATTTGTCTATATACAATTCGATAAAACTATATACAGTTCAGTAAAACTGTTTCAAAAATTTGGGATGTTTTTGTACACATAAAAATGAGCGAAAAACTTCATATGTATGTTCTAAAACCTATAGTTTTCTGTCTATCTGTCTTTATGAGTTTTTTTATATAAAAATTCATAATTTTCAATCCACTAAAGATAAAATTGTGAAACTTCATGATTGTACTACCCTATAGTAGTTGTATTAAAATATATACTGTATATACAAAAATCAATTCTCAACCCGTTTAAAACGGCGAACGTTTCATTGTTTCTAACTAAAATATATGAAAACTGACTCATTTTACAAACAAAGTGCAAGAATAGTCTTGTTTTTGTAGTAAATCTTATTATAATATTCACAGTGTTGTTTTCAACAAACTCGGATAAAAAACAGCTGAGTTATGCTGCAAAACGTAAAATAATGTTTTACAGCATTAACCAAAGGCTAGTATGATTTTAAATATGTGAGTACTTTGAACAGCTGATTTCATGTCCATCTGCTATTTCATATGAACAGCTGTTTATTTATGTTATTAATAAACAATTATATAATAATATAATTAATAAATAATTAACAAAAAGAACACTGTCATTTACACGTTTTTTGTGAGTGTTTTTGTAAAGTTTTTTAATGTATTGTGACATTCCGAGTGGCCTCTATCCTGGGAACCGGTGATGCGGAAGTAATGGATGGGTCGCTGACCACCTGCCCTGCTTGTTTACAACCTTTGGGGCACAATGGCTTACGCATGAACGCCCCTTTACCTCTTCAATAGACTTCTAGAATCTTCTGGGTTGACGAGCCAGCTCTGTCATGGAACTTCGGACGCAGGGGAATTCAAGAAGCTTCTAGATGGAGACCTGCAGGTGATATATACGGCCCGGATACCAGCGCTAGTCAGTCAGTCAGTCAGTGAGACAGTTAGTCAGTCAGTCAGTCAGTGAGTCTAGAACCTACAGCCGGGTGTTTGCAGCGACAGTGAGCGAGTTCTACAGTGCGAGTGAAGTGTCCGAGTATAGTGAAGTGGTCTACGGAGAAGTTACCGGTGAGTGGTTCGTTGTGGGGATCAACGAAGGAGCAGTGCGGTACTTGTGGACGACTTCTGAAGGGGCACTGAAGAAACTGTGAGTGAACTGTTAGCATTGGACTGTAGGTAGTAGGGAATCTAGGAAAGCCACTTTATAGAGCTAGGAATTGTAATTAAAAGAAGGGAATTTAGTAAAGTCACTTTGCAATTAGTAGTTGTAATTATTGATGCCATCGAAGATTGTAATTATAGATTAGTTTAATTGTAAAAGTAGGCCTAATAGTAAATTGTACTTTTCACAATAGTTAAAGTTAAGGAAATAATCCATTTAATTATAATAAGTTAATTTTATATATTCAATAAATTTAGTAATTGTTTAGTATAACGTGTTGCTTATTTGTAAAACCCACATAGTGATTAATTATTTATAAATTAGGACGTAAAAACGTCACAGTATTGTTAGTTTTAATTAGTTAGTGTTTGTAATTTATTTTCTTACGACATAGTTCTTTTTTATTATTTTCATTTCTTCCTTTTATTAACAACTAATTTCAGATAATGTAATGTACAACTTTACCAACTCAGAAATGGCAGACATACATTTGACGTATGGCATGACTCATTGTAGTAGTACTCAAGCGAGAAGACTGTATCAGTAACGTTGTACAGATCGTGTTATACCTTGACATACAACTTTTACAAAAGTCCATCAACGACTTGCAAGACTGGAAGCTTTAATCAACAAAGAAAATGTTACTCAGGCCGACCGGTTTTAGTAAGAACTCCTGAGTTGGAATGGAAACCAAACCTAATATTAATAGCACAAATAAACAGCTGTTCATATGAAATAGCAGATCGAGATTAAATCAGCTGTTCAAAGTGCACACACATTTAAAACCACTCTTGCGTTTGGTTAATGCTGTAAAACATTGTTTTACGTTTTGCAGCTTAACTCAGCCGTTTATATCCGTTTTTGTTGAGAAAAAAAAAAAAAAAAACACCGTGAGTATGTAATAAGATTTAGTAAAAAATATTATTCTTGCATTTTGTTTGCAAACTTAATCAGTTTTTAGAATTAGTCAGTAAAAAAAATTAAAGGTCCACCATTTTGAAAAGGGCGAAGATTTATTGTTTACATATTTTTTCTAAATACAACTTCTACAGGGTAGTACAATCATGAAGTTTCACAATTGTACCTTCAGTGGATTGAAAGTTCTGAGTTTTTATTTAAAAAACACATAAATACAGATAGATGGAAACTAAAGGTTTTTGGACATACCTTCATATGAAGTTTTTTGCTCATTTTTATGTGTACAATAACATCTCAAATTATTGAAACAGTTTTACTGAACACACTGTATAATAGGTATTTTTCTGATAAATCTATAGCTTTAAGACGAATGTAAATTGATAGTTTTCTTAATTAGTTCAGTATAAAATATTAAGATCTATAAATTATACGTACAGAACTTGGGAAACATTGTAAAGTTTAAATAGCTTAGAAAATATGAAAATAATTATATACGTAAATAAGTCTTGGTCACTCCTCAGTCTTAAGCCAATGTCGTTTATTATGTTTACTATTAATGTATTTTCTTGACTGCCATTTTATATTTTAAATCAACTCAAAAAGTTTTATTGATAAATATTAAGAACAAAATGAGTTGTGAAAATTTTAAATCCTACGCGTTACGCAATGTGAGGATTATGATAAGCGGGAACAGAACCTCTGTTTGGAGCTTAGTCAAATTTCACACTTCGTCTAAAGTAGGAGATTTTTAATGCTGTACAAATATATTTATATAATTTGTTTGGATGTATATATATATATATATATATAATTATATTTAAAGTTATTAAAAATAGTATTTAGAATATAAGTACGTAACTATCCATATGTACTAAATAATTAATATAACTGGAAACAAAACTTCAAAATATAATTCTTAACAAAAATCATTACTCAATGAGTTGTAGTAAATATTCGTATTATAAATATCTAAATATATTTTTCTTTGACGTTAAATTTGTACAGGTCATCTGAAAAAATACAGTAATAAATGTTAATTTAACTTTTGATGAAAATAATGTTACCTAATATTCTAAATAAAATATACAATAGTAATCAACTCTAAATAAACACTTTTTATTAAAATTATCATTCCATTAAACTTCAAACTTTAAACGGATATGGAATGTTAAAAAAAGATTTAGTATGAAAAATAAAACACATGCCATATTGATTAGAAGACCTATTATTTTACTCCAAGCTTTTAAATATTTTAAAATAGCAACGCTTTATTGCCTTGCGTGGTTGTCACGTTTCAGTTTTTTATCTGAAACTGTCTGATTAAGTACTTGTTTGACTAAATGACTTTGTATGCAAATAGAACTTATATGATCCCAGTCTTTGTATTGTCATACATCTATATTTCTCTTTGTTCATAGATTGTTCTAGATTGCCAGGCTAAACCGTGCGTTAGAGCACCACTCAAGTGCCACTAGGCGCGCTCACGTCTAGTCGGTGAATTTCTTAGATAGAGTTATAGTCGGAATCAGGTCTATCATTCAGTCATGTCTCAACGTATTTTCACGCTTCGTGCAAGTTTACCTGTCGATTTGTGTCACTTTTTGCAGTTTTAAATTAATCATGTTATATTTTGGCTTTAAAAAAAGTCTCAATTTAATTCTCAGATTTCAAGTTGAAGAAATACATGCTACGTGCCACCGTGTATGGTGATTAATATTGATTTTCGCGCCAAATATTAGAACTAGTGAGACCACGCAAAGGGCGTGGAGTTTATAATTATTTACGTCATGCACTTTTCACGCCAAATTCACTGGTCAGCACAATTCACCAACGTAACTCTCCTTTCGCAGGTAAACACAGCGCATTACTACTTTACAACGTAGAGGCAATTATATGTTATAACGTCGTAAGAGATCGGGTTTGTCCAAAGGAAATGTGAATAGCCTGAGTAGTGGTGTCATCAACTTCACAACCCTTTAGTTTATTGAACCCGGGAGTTGGTTGTACAAGTGAATGAATAAAGCCATTAGATATACACAGATTTTGCTGATAATTTGAAATCATTTTGTATATTTTATTACGAGACCAGACAAGTGGAGGATTAATTTTCATAATTCAATCCATGCAAAAGCTCAACGAAACATTAAATTTTGTTCTGTGAGAATAAAGAAAATACTATTTAACAATAAATCTTCACTTTTATTTAAACATAACTTAAAGTTAAATTACTTTAAACTATCTGCAAAACGTGTTTAGTAATATAAAATACATTGGATGTGCCAGTAATGAGTTTTACATGCTTTGGACGTGCAAGTATTGTACTATACATGCCTTGGACGTGCAAGTATTTTACTATACATGCCTTGGATGCTAGTAATGTGCTCTACATGCCTTGGGTGTGCTAGTAATGTACTGTACATGCCTTGGACGTGCAATTATTGTACTATACATGTCTTAGACGTGCTAGTAATGTGCTGTACATGCCTTGGGCGTGCAAGTAATGTGCTGTAAATGTCTTGGACGTGCTAGTAATGTGCTCTACATGCCTTGGGCGTGCAAGTAATGTGCTGTACATGCCTTGCGCGTGCTAGTAATGGGCTCTACATGCCTAGGGCATGCTAGTAATGTACTATATATATGTCTTGGACGTACAAGTAATGTGCTCTACATGCCTTGGACGTGCAAGTAATGTGCTCTAAATGCCTTGGGTGTGCTAGTAATGTACTATACATGTCTTGGACGTGCTAGTAATGTGCTCTACATGCCTTGGACGTGCAAGTAATGTGCTCTACATGCCTTGCGCGTGCTAGTAATGTGCTCTACATGCCTTGGGCGTGCTAGTAATGTGCTCTACATGCCTTGGACGTGCAAGTAATGTACTATACATGCCTTGGACGTGCTAGTAATGTGCTCTACATGCCTTGGACGTGCAAGTATTGTACTATACATGCCTTGGACGTGCTAGTAATGTGCTCTACATGCCTTGGGCGTGCTAGTAATGTGCTCTAAATGCCTTGGGCGTGCTAGTAATGTACTCTACATGCCTTGGGCGTGCTAGTAATGTGCTGTACATGCCTTGGACGTGCTAGTAATGTGCTCTACATGACTGGGGCGTGCTAGTAATATGCTGTAAATGTCTTGGACGTGCTAGTAATGTGGTGTACATGCCGTGGACGTGCAAATTATGTGCTCTACATGGTTGGACATGCAATTAATGTGCTCTACATGCCTTGGGCTTGCTAGTAATGAGCTATACATGCCTTGTACGTGCAAGTAATGTTCTGTACATGACTTGGGCGTGCTAGTACTGTGCTGTACATGACTTGGACTTGCAAGTAATGTGCTGTATATGTTTTGGACGTGCAAGTAATGTGCTGTACATGTCTTGGACGTGCATGTAATGTGCTGTACATGCCTTGGACGAGCAAGTAATGTGCTGTGCATGGCTTGGACGTGCAATTAATGTGCTCTACATGTCTTGGACGTGCAAGTAATGTGCTGTACATCCCTTAGGCGTGCTAGTAATGAGCTATACATACCTTGGACGTGCAAGTAATGTGCTGTACATGCCTTAGACGTGCAAGTAATGTGCTGTACATGCCTTGGGCGTGCAAGTAATGTGCTGTACATGCTTTGGACGTGCAAGTATTGTACTAGAAATACGTTGGACAAGCAAGTATTATACTATACATGCCTTGGAAGTACTAGTAATGTGCTCTACATGCCTAGGGCGTGCAAGTAATGTGCTCTACATGCCTTGGACGTGCAAGTAATGTGCTGTACATGCCTTGGACGTGCAAGTATTGTGCTCTACATGCCTTGGGCATATTAGTAACGAGCTATACATGCCTTGGACGTGCAAGTAATGTGCTGTACATGACTTGGGCGTGCTAGTAATGTGCTCTACATACCTTGGACGTGCAAGTAATGTGCTGTACATGCTTTGGACGTGCAAGTAATGTGCTGTACATGCCTTGGACGTGCTAAGAATGTGCTCTACATGCTTTGGACGAGCAAGTTATGTGCTATACATGCCTTGGACGTGCAAGTAATGTGCTGTACATGCCTTGGACGTGCAAGTAATGTGCCGTACATGGCTTGGACGTACAACTAATGTGCTCTACATGCCTTGGAGTGCAAGTAATGTTCTTTACATGCGTTGGGCGTGCTAGTAATGAATGAGCTATACATGCCTTGGACGTGCAAGTGATGTGGTGTACATGCCTTGGACGTGCAAGTAATGTGCTCTACATGCCTTGGACGTGCAAGTAATGTGCTCTACTTGCCTTGGACGTGCAGGTAATGTGCTCTACATACCTTGGACGTGCAAGTAATGTGCTCTACACGCCTTGGACGGGCGAGTAATATACATACCTTACATATCAATGGGGGAGACAAAGGTAGTTGGACATTTGCCATCATTACTTGAAAATTACCAATCATGACGTTTCGATTTGGTAAAACCCAAACCTTTTTCAAGTGCTAAAAACCCAACCAACCAACCATACACGTATAATGGTATTTACTTACCCAACACACAATTATGTGCAGTGGTATTGACCCATAAATAACTATTTAATTTATTATAGCTTGTACGCCAATTTGTAGTGTTATATGTGTTGGTGAAAATTCTTCTTTTATTGAATATTGTCAGAGCTCGTAAATGTGTAAGATTGGCTCATTTTAGAAAATACATTCAGAAAGTATAAATACATAACCTTCCATCCTTTTAACATACATAATGTTGGGTTTTAATAGGTTGAACAGTGATCATTTCTGTGTGAAAGTGAATTAAATATCGTTATTTTAGAGTGAGGGTATCAACAATAATAACATAAGAGGTTCTTTTTTAAAATATCCACTATATATTTTTACGTTATAAAATAATAAGAAGAAATTGGCTTATCAATTACATTAATATCATAATGTTGTATAGTTCATTTTAGGTATTTGTACATCCTGAATTTTCATTATTGAAAACACCAAACTGTCAAATAAACCAGACATTAATTCAACCATGTTATAAAAAGAAGTGTTAATTTATGACTCAAACAAAGTTTTTATCGACAAAACGTGCTTCCACTTTTATTATGTGTTTGGCCAAAGTTTGAGGAAACATAAATTAACTGGGATCGAAGCTTGGAGATAATTCATCATTAACATTTATTGCTTGACCGACCTTTAAAATTTTTTTTCGAAAATGATTGAAAAGTAATTTAGTAATGGTAGTTAATTACAAAGATTGTTGTGGGTTTATTGAGAGTTACATGAAAGTAGGTACTTCTTACGTAGAACTTACAGTCAATAATAGACCTTTGTCACCCTTTATAAAATTATACACACTTTAAAAATAAATATATTTAATAGGCATATTCTCTTAGCAAATGAGTAATGAAGATGACTTTCATCGACCATACCAATGAATATACGAAATATTTTTTTTCTAACTTTGCTATTTTGGCGCGGCCGCCGCTAGGTCGAGCTTGATGCGCGGCAGCTTAGAGTGAGACAAGGAATGGCAGAGAGGGCAGTGCGGCCTTCTGGAGAGAGAGAGAGAGAGAGAGAGAGAGAGAGAGAGAGAGAGAGAGAGAGAGAGAGAGAGAGAGAGAGAGAGAGAGAGAGAGAGAGAGAGAGAGAGAGAGAGAGAGAGAGAGAGAGGAGAGGGAGAGGGAGAGGGAGAGGGAGAGGGAGAGGGAGAGGGAGAGGGAGAGGGAGAGGGAGAGGGAGAGGGAGAGGGAGAGGGAGAGGGAGAGGGAGAGGGAGAGGGAGAGGGAGAGGGAGAGGGAGAGGGAGAGGGAGAGGGAGAGGGAGAGGGAGAGGGAGAGGGAGAGAGAGAGAGAGAGAGAGAGAGAGAGAGAGAGAGAGAGAGAGAGAGAGAGAGAGAGAGAGAGAGAGAGAGAGAGAGAGAGAGAGAGAGAGAGAGAGAGAGAGAGAGAGAGAGAGAGAGAGAGAGAGAGAGAGAGAGAGAGAGAGAGAGAGAGAGAGAGAGAGAGAGAGAGAGAGAGAGAGAGAGAGAGAGAGAGAGAGAGAGAGAGAGAGAGAGAGAGAGAGAGAGAGAGAGAGAGAGAGAGAGAGAGAGAGAGAGAGAGAGAGAGAGAGAGAGAGAGAGAGAGAGAGAGAGAGAGAGAGAGAGAGAGAGAGAGAGAAGATTACAATTTGCCATGAGACAGAAACAGAAAGGAAATAGGTATTGGGTAGGAGAGGGGTACGTCGCAGAAATTCTCAAACAGCGCTGCGTATTGGCAGCTGCGCTAAGCTCGTTTTGTCTGCTACAGGAAGTTATTTCCCTATCTCTTTTCGCTTCCTAGAGATAGGTATTCATATACCGTGCACACACACACACACACACACACACACACACACACACACACACACACACACGCACGCACTTAAGCAATGATGCCGAATCATATTAACGAATCATGCAAAACGTTGTTCGTACGAAAGGAATTGCGCATAGTTAGGTATTTTAAAACATTTGATTATTATAAATTCTTATTTTCCCTAATATATAAAACAGGGTTCTGACATCAATTTCATATGCTGGATAAAACAACTGCAGAAGAGGGAGGTGATAAATGAGGATGATTTTAAAAAGCAGTAGTTTTCCTTAGACTCCATGACATTATTACTAGTTTTAGCATGTGAACCATTGAATCCCAACCAGTAAAAAACTAATTAGCCAAGTAGATCACCCCTTAGAAACTACTTGCCACCCTTCTTTCAAAGAGTGTTGATTACGCTATCAAAGGACCCCTGTGGGTGTTCTATGGGGTTGATTAACGCCGGGGCTCTATACACACTCTACAACGTGTTTGCCTTTCATTCCCTCTCCACGAAGGGAACTGTATTTTTTTCATGTAATGCCAATTATAAAAATATCCCTTTCAGTTCTTTACTAGATTGCCACCTTTTAATTTCAATATCCACTTTAACAACATTATAATATTCATACATATGACCACATGGATTCCGGCGTCCCTATTTCGGTCACTTAAGTGGTTTCTCGATAGTATGTTAGCACTAGCGGTGCAGTGCTGTGAAGGTTGTAGGCGATAGGTCCTTCTCTGTAATTTTAATTCCAACACAGCATCAGCTAAGTGGTAGCCTTCGGCATGGACACTACTAGAGAAGTCTGCGGTGTCCATGTTGGATGGTAGTCAGAGTCCGGATGTTGTGTAAGGAAGAGAACTGTGTATCAGGCTTGTCGTTTATGTGAAATCATAACAACACTTATTCATACCATGGGAAATGTTATTGACTATAAACCATAATCTTAATAATAATTAATAACTGATTAATTATATTCTACGTTTCTTAAATCCTCAAGTTCTTTTGAACTAATCCCAATAGTTTTATGGTTAAATTAATGTTTAGAAGACATTTATGATTGTATTTAGCTAGTACTAGTATGTACCAGCTAAATATGTATATAAAATGTCATTATGTAGTTTATATTGTACCGGTAAAATTGATTATTATGTTAAAATGTATTATTGCAAAGAAGGTAACCTTGCAAAAAAGGCAAGAACTCGAAAAATAACCTTGATTATTAATGCAATTGAATTAATTAATTTGAATATCTGATCCAAAAAAAATATACAATAAGTAGATGATTTGATACATATATAATAATTCGCTTAGTAATTAAAGTTAAGTCATCAAGAATAATATTAAATCTATCATATTAATTGCACGTCACCTTCGCAAATGATAATATTGTCAGGAGTAAACCAGAAATCCTTTAGAAATTCTGAGAGCGTTATCCTTACAAACGTAATCCTGGAGAATTTCGGCACAGGTTTGTTCCGAACCTCTCCCGTCTCTAAGCTCCCAACTCGCTGCCGAGACTAATGAAAATGTTGTGTCGGTTCAGAGAGAACGTGTTTTTGCCATTCACTCCCAACTCACTCTACCCAGGATCAATTCGGATCAGTTTTAGTGTTTAAGAGAAAGCATAATGGAAATTACAGCTACTACTTTAATAAGGTTTACATAATTATGGTTGTATGAAATTAATACCAACTCGGAGACTGCTCAATGGTTATTATCGACGTGGACACTACTAGAGAACCCGGGGGTGTCCATGTTGGATGGTAGTCAATAGCTATATGTTGTGTAGGGAAGAGAACTGATTGTCAGGCTTGACGGTTAGTTGACAATCAGACCAATACTACGTCGTTCGGATTCCACGTAAAGCGATAGGTCTCTTAGTTGCCCTAGCTATTGGGCTATTAATAAATAGAACTTTCTGAGGAACAGTCGACCTTAGTTAGTAACAATGACTACACTCGTTCATCTACACTCATCCAACTCATTCACCCTTCATATTTGTCCATATCTGACGATCGGCGTCTTGTTAACGAGTAATTAATAGTAATGAAGAAATGAAAATGAAACGAAAATGGTTTATTTATGTGGGGAAGTTAAGACTATTTAGTCCTCTCTACTACTTAGCCACATTATTAAAAACTCAAAGATTTTACAAGGTAACTAATACAAAAGCTGTAGGTCTAAAAGTAAATAAATAAACAAATTACCTCAGTTATATAATGGGTTTAAATTAGACAACTTAAAAATGAATTATTATTTAATTTAAACGTTTGATCTACGGATAAAGTTATGACTAACAAGTACAAATATAAGCACGACATATTTAGTACGATAAAGTACAAAACGTACAAATATTATGTTAGTCTATTTCGGTAAACCACGACTAACATCACAATACCAGAAACCTCACATAGGATTATCATAATTTAACAAAAGTTAACTACATATACCATAGAGAACGAAAAAAAACAGAAGTTGTACTAAACAGTGTGCTGAGTGGGTGTCGAGAAGTTGGTTCTACAGTTCTGTGCTGATGGCAGAGCCAGCACCGTTGTCAGTCCCTTCCCTTAACCACCATCAAGTCCCGAAGGAGTAATTATTACTCCACATATATAATGATTTACAATTGGTAACAGCCACTGAAGCGTTTATTGTGGAGATAATAAAGCGACCTCTGTTTATTTATTCTCTGGATGTTTACCTAACTGAACCAATTATCAATCCGAGCCTTCAAGGACAAATAACTCGACTGGGTACATGTTCACCACAATCAATGTTTTAAGCTGTATAGAGAGAAAAGTGATTCATACAATTAAAAGGGTCCAAGTCTGCCTTTTTGTTTGAATTCATTATATTTTCTTTAGTTGAACAAAGGATGACAAATGCCTATCGTAAAAATGGCAAACTTAAAGATGACTATGTTACTAAATGAGGCTTACTTGGTACATTTTTATGGAGAGCGCCTTCCATTGGTAGACGCAATATAGGTACACCATACATATTGCCTTCTTATAAAATGTCACGGCGCCAACAGTAATCACAAATCACAATTGCTTTGAAGAATATTGTATTAAAATGCAACTATAAGTATAACCTGTTAACATAAGTGATACAAATTAGAAAAAATAATTATTTTAAGGATTAATATGTATTAAAATTTAGTGCCGAATACTATAAAAATAACTGAATTCTAAACTGTAAACTTGATTAGAGCAATTTTCCTGAGGCAAGGGTCAAATTACGTAGCTCCGATTGTTGCATGCGTACAGTAACTCACTTAAAACTACGACCGAACACATATTTAGATATTAACAGGTAATCCAGTTATTTCCTTCGGCAACTACACATATCAGTGCGTAAAATATCGGCAGTTTTTGCAACCATTAGCAATTAGCAAGTTTTTCAGCGTTGTTGTATACCATAATTATAAGTTTATTATTCTGACTCAATACTAACTAAAACATAAATTAGTTTTTGAAATTTGTTAACGATGGAGTATCAGATCAGGAAGACAAAGGTTGTTGGACATTTGCCATCATTACGTGAAAATTACCAATCACGACGTTTCGATTTGGTAAAACCCAAACCTTTTTTAAGTTCTAAAAACTAAATTACATCTACACAAACATGTTATAAAACTACGTTCTTAAACTAGTAAACTTATCTACATTAATAATTATCTACATTCTAACCTAGATCATAGAATGGAGTACAACAAAATTAACTTTAACTAAATATAAAAATGTTAACAGGGTTAAATTAATATAACCCTGTTCGTTGATATCGTGACCTTGACAGCGCCTAATTGGTTATATTAATTTAACCCTGTTAATAGTTTTATATTTAGTAGAAGTTCATTTCGTTGTACCCCATTCTATGATCTAGGTTAAAATGTAGATAATTATTACTGTAGATACGTTTATTAGTTTAAGAACGTAGTTTTAAAACATGTTGTGTAGATGTAATTTAGTTTTTAGCACTTGAAAAAGGTTTGGGTATTACCAAATCCAAACGTCGTGATTGGTGATTTTCACGTAACGATGCAAATGTCCAACAACCTTTGTCTTACTCAATTGACAATAACTACGTTGACAGGGAATACGTATTTAGAAACTATGACTGACTGTTGTGAACACGAATACGTCACAGCGACATAATCTGGCTGCTCAAAATGCTCTGAACAGTGTGAATATAAACCCAAAAATAACAATAAGCAATTCATAAAAAAAAAAAAAAAAAAAAAAAAAATAGAAAAAGTAACACATTTCATTACACTGTTAGTTTTACCTATATTATCAGGCTTCCAAGAATAAATGTAAGATTTAACTAGGATATGTATTTTAGTAATAGATTGAAGTAACCTTGTTAATATTACGGGCGAAGAATCTAGGTATAAAATTGGCCAATAATAAATTTTAAAATAAGAAAAAAACAATAAAATGAGGACTATAAAAATATAAAAAGTATACATTTTAGGAAAGATAAAATGCCATGTTTTAGGAAAAACTACATTAACTTTAGGCTTTAATAATCTCCACCAATCTTGTGATGATTATAAAATATGCAAAACTGCACCAAATAGATAATCCAACTAAGATACCAAATAATATACAATAAATATTTCAAGCATTAACTACAATTCAATTAACAAATACTTGCACGTTAACAGTCCACATACTTTTTCCAATTGCATTTCTGACGGAATTCAATTAATTGGCAAACTTCTAGAGGAAAACACACGCCCGCCTAATTAAATCTGGCTCCCATCTAGACCTGTAGCTTCAATATATGTTTTCACGCTGGTGATTGGTTCTGAATGACCTCACGTGGTTTATAGCGATGTTTTTTATGTAAAAATAGTCAATTAAACCATCGTCACAAATATATACTGTATATTATAATTATATATTTTAACATCATAATATGCAGTTAGTCATCAATATCAACGTTAGTATAGTCAATAGCGATAGTGACATGGAATTGAAATTTATTTTTAATCTGAAAAAGATTGACCACATCAGCAAATGCAGATGGTGTTAAAGTGATGAAGGTTATGGATTGATGAAATTTACAAACAGTATAGTTAGTTTACAAAACCCAAATGATTGTAAAATCTGAATATGTTAGTAAGAAAATAATTTTCAGACTTGAAGCAAGTAAACGCCGTAATCGATAATGTTGTTTGTTGCACCTGCACAAGGGACATTGGCAGTTAGAAAAAGACTTGTACTTATTTTGGGACACAAAAATATTATGATTGTTCCCTGATGTTAAGGCTAAAGGCTATCGATCATAATCTTTAAGTAACGATCATATTGATGATTAAGTTTTGGTTTTGACAAGTTTATGTTTATGTTCTGTAATTGACAGTAGACTTTGTAGAAGTATCATTGACACTGTTTTGTAATACAGAGCGTGCACGTCGAAGAACACTTGCTTTGTAAACACATTATTTATTTGAGTGACAAGGTTACCTTAAAGGCATAAGTTAGGATTTGTTAATATTAATCATTACTAAGACGCCGATCGTAGAGATAACGGCGAATATGAAAGGTGAATGAGTGTGATGATTGTAGATGAAATAGTGTATTTTCTAAGGGCTTTGTATTAACTAAGGTCGACTGATCCTTAGAAAGAGCCATTTTTAATAACCCAATAACCAGGAAAACTAAGGGACCTTTAGCTTTACGTGGAATCCTAACCACGTAATTGGTCTTATATTCAGCTATTTGACAAAACTGATTCTCAGTTTTATTTCCTACACAATATCCGGACCCTAACTAACACCCCACATGGACACCCAAGACTTTTCTTGTAGTGTCTACACAGATAGAAACCTTTGAGCGGACGTCGTGTCGGTATTAGGAGGACCGAGGATTCGGTGCTTACACTGAGAACTGACTATAAATATACGCGACAAGGAATTTTCTTTGCTGTTAGCATTATAGTTTGATATTACAAGATACTGTAGGTATTGTTTAAGTAAGTATTGTTTGTATGAGGTCACATATAAAATGTTGTATCTTATATTATCTAAAACAAGCCACGTCCGGACGAACTTTTTCTGGCTCCAAGGATTTTTAATTTATAAATTAATATAGGGGTTTTCGACCACGAGAAATCGATTGGCACATGTCTCAACACTGAGAAAGTTCTTACTTCTACCCCAGATGCTCCTAAACTTTCCTTGTGTCACAACGACGCTGTGCAGTAGACTGTGACGTCACATGGGTGAAATCAGCTGATTTGTTTATTCTATTAAATACTGATAACTAAATCTACCATTTTCATTGAAGCATTCAGCTAAATATCAAGCAATTTATGTATCACTTATTAGCTGGAATTGTAATGACGGGAATTAAAACAGTATTTTTGTGTTCATTTACCATTTAGCACATGTGACGTCATGGGAGATACGCGTGATACTTTCATCTTATTTTTTAGGTACTGTAGTTTTCGCGTATGTTGCTATAGTTACTTAGCAGTATAATGTTATTTATTTAGCATTTTTTAGAATAATATGAACAAAAACCTAAAACTAAGTAATGTTAAACTAATACATCCAAGTGGGGTATCAAATTAAAGGTAATCTTCCC
The DNA here is from genome assembly GCA_035578905.1 of Stictocephala bisonia. Classification (NCBI taxonomy): domain Eukaryota; kingdom Metazoa; phylum Arthropoda; class Insecta; order Hemiptera; family Membracidae; genus Stictocephala; species Stictocephala bisonia. Next base: position 496,863 of record JAQJVL010000057.1, on the reverse strand, counting down.
TTACTTAATAAAATTCAATCAGATTTTAGAATAGACTATGACTTTGAGCTACACTGCCCCCAAAACCAAAATTATGGTCATACTGTTTAAGAATCCTGGTGAGGCCGTAGGCCGATCTTCCTCAAGAGACTACATGCCGAGATCCACAAATTGGACTGTAGCAGAGTGCCTCGGTTAGGCCGTATGCCGAACTGTGAGGCCGTAGACCGAATTCCACAAAGGGGCTAAAGGCTAAAGGTAAACGTGGAAGACCTCCGAAACGAAAAATATTATTAATAACCCACAAGGCAGAACAACAACAAACGATCCTCAGGATCCTCTGGGATACATGGATACAACCTCTTCAGTTTGCAAATTTGAACTGAGTGAAGCTCAGTCTTCTGGTACTACCCTAATGAAACAATACTGAGCCAATTATTTATATCGGGTTAGGCAAATCAAATAATTAAAATAATTACGTCAAAAGTTATAAAAATATGGCAACAGCTTAAATTTTTAATAGATATACGCACGTTTTTCTGTTACAAGATGGATCAAATTAAGTCATTAAAATCATTAGATACGTGCGACAGAGAGTAGTGTAAATATGACAGTTCTGGGCTCACTTTCGGGTATCTTCGGCTATCTTCGGCTTTCGGATCCAAGATGACGACTACGTTCGGGTACCTTCGGGTCACGTGACCACCCCGAGCTCTAATTGGTCGAGAGCGCCCCGGGCCTTCGGGGAT